>JBBBDQ010001572.1:797500-930000 GCA_037127315.1 Ascarosepion bandense
TCTTCAGGCCATGTGTATTGTTTTGGCTCAATTATATATGCTGGTCAATGGTGTTTTATGGCTAGGTTTCTTGTATATATAAAAAAAAATAATTTTTAGATGAAATAAAATAAGAAAATAAAAAAGTAAAAATAAATAAAAAAATAAAATAATCAAAATCAGTAAATAAATAAACAAGTTAAATGAATAATAAACAAAATAACAAACTATGAATGTACACATAAGAACATTAAATGTAATAATAACAATAAACAACAAATATTAAAGAAAATTCAATCATCAGCGATTTTTTTTAAAAACGCATCTTTGATTTGTGAAGAGATCATGGTGCTCTCCCAAAACTTTGAAGTTGGCATGAACCTGCTAAGTTAAAGTAACATATACTGTGCACTAAAACTATCAACACTCTATCGCCACCTCAATATCAAGCACTTTATGATAAAAACTCTGCTTATGAAAACACCTTTTATCAGTAAACTACTGAAAAAACAACAATCTTGGCACCAAAAACTATCACAACTCAACACTATCTGGCTATTGGGCATGTATAATGGTAATATACAGGTTAAAAAGTCTGCCTTCTTCTACCAAGCGACCATAGCCCAGAGCTAGAATTACCGACTGACGCCAATTCGGTCAGGTTTCAATCCTGGGTTAAAAGCAATCGGAGTCTAACCGTACTGATGAGCTGTGATACAGCAAAACAGATCTGTCTGCAGATGACTATTTACACTCTCACACCCTGATTGAGCACTCTCAAAGAATGGTAGACTTTGAAAAACAGTAGCTACTCTGGCATGTACGCATCACTCATTGAGTAATGAATTAGAGCACTCTGGCTATTGGGCATGTATAATGATAATATACACATTAAAAAGTCTGCCATCTTCTACCGAGCACCCATAGCCCAGAGCTATAATTGCCAACTGACGCCAATTTGGTCGGGTTTCAATCCTGGGTTAAAAGCAATCAGAGTCTAACTGTACTGATGAGCTGTGATACAGCGAAACAGATCTGTCTGCGGATGACTATATATATATATATATATATATATATATATATATATATATATATATTAGTCATCCACATACAAGCCTGTTTCGCTGTATCACAGCTCATCAGTGTGGCTAAACACATCCACTTGCTTCTGGCCAGGATTGAAACTCAACTGATTTGGTGTCAGTCAAAGTCGCTACCCACTAAGCTATAGGCACATGGAATCAGAGAAGGGAAATTTTAACATTGTATATAAGCAGTATATACACATGCCAGTCACTGAAAGAACTCAATTCATTTCTGAAGAATCATGCAAATATTCCAGAAGTGGAAACTGTTTTTAAAATTTTCATCTCTAGAAAGCTCAATGAAGCATAATATATTAGTCATCCACATACAAGCCTGTTTCACTGTTTATATATATATATATATATATATATGAATGAATAAGAAAAAGAAAATAATTACAACATTCAAAACATTAATTTAAAACAGTGCCCAGTATAAAAATAGAGCAATGAATATTTATTATTATTATGTTAGAACATGTGCAAACTACAAACTACTACAAAATTGTACATTTTGTTTCAACATTGAAGAACAATGTCTTAATAATGATGGTAATCATTGTTAACTACCTGATGAAACAATTTTGTAATTGTTTTTAGTTTGCACACATTCTAATGTAATAATATATATATATATATATATATATATATATATATATATATATATATCCAAACAGAAAGTAGCATGTAAGTAAAATCCCGAATAAGATCCTATTAATATTAATTTTATTAATATTAAAAATGTTCCAGGCAAAGTGCTCAATGTAAATAGTATTATCTATTCATATAGCCAAAAATGTAAATTTTCAAATAAAACTTCAAAAAATACACATGTGTGTGTGTGTGTGTGTGTGTGTGTGTGTGTGTGTGTGTGTGTGTGTGTGTCCTCACCAAATTCTCCTGTCATCAGACCAATATAATTACATTAAGTATACTTTCCTTGCAATTTTAGCTTTTGAACCATCTGAGTTTTGACATTGTCATGGATTCATGGTTCTGGAAGCATTCTTTCAAAATTTGGTTCCTTGCTATTATTATGGCATCTGAATTCTTCTAGATTGGTTAACTGTACATCCAGAATTCAGTTCTTCCATTCCACCATATCTCAAAAATTCTCCATAGCAATAGGAATCTAGAGACTGTGGAGAAAACTCAATGCTGTGATCCATGAACTCATCTGCCACTCTCTTTTATTTACAACAGTGTGTTTTTCTGACCAAATAGACCACAAATTTATGAGTACACCATAGTCATCAATGCATATGGTCAGATGGTCAGCCATAATATTTAAGTAAGCTACAACATTGAAATAATCTCAATATTTCTCTTACCATTACACTACCACCAACAATCTGCATCACTGAAACAAGACATGATAGATCCATACTTTTATCATGTTTATACCCAAATTTTGACCCTCCCAACAGTCACAGCTGAAATCAAGACCCATCAAGCAATACAATACTTTTCAATTTTCTGTTGTCCAGTTTTTGTGATCCTTAACAAATTCTAGCCTCAGTTCCTTGTTCTTATTTGACAGGAATGGCACCCAGCATGGTCTTATGGTGCCACAATCCATCCCCTTCAAGTTTGATATAAGTTCAGAAATACTTTTCTGTATACATTTGTTGTAAAGAAAGGCTATTTGAGTTACTGTTTTTTTCTATCAACTTGAACTAATTTAGTCATTCTCCTTCAATCTCTTTCAACAATAAAGAATTGTGTCCACATAATTTCCATATCTCGAATTGTTCATTTTTAATCATTCTCTGTAAACCCAAGAGTTTTATGTTTGAAAATCCTAGTAGATCAACAGTTTTTTAAATACACAAGCTGAGTTCAATGTTACATGAATCACTTTTATTTTCCATACTTATGCATGAAATGAAATTCAGCAGGTAACTATGACTATGTTTAAATGCTTATATCCATGAAATAGTTGACATCATTGGCTGATTTACAAAAATGAGCATGTGTTCAGATGTACTAATTTAAGTGGTCAGTGCATATACATTTAAGCATATGTACAGATACATTTGCACACACATGCTCACACACACACACACACATGCTCACACACACACACACATATATGATCATGTACACACACAGACATATTGATATGCCAAAAGTCATATGATAGCGGTAGGCATTGCCAGCCTAACATGAAAATACCTAAACATCTGTCAGTTTTATTCTGGTAGTTGGTGAATTTATATGAATACCAGCCAGCCTACTTATGGCAGTTACTGGAGTTTATAAGGGGCATGATAGTGAGTCAGTTAAGTGCCATACGTGATACACACTTTGGGCGATCATGTCTTGAAAGAGACATGACTGACTGGGCAGAAGATTATCCCGCAGTAGGTTGCTTTCTGCAGTAGACTGGTTGCTAGCCAAGGCTATAGAACCCAATTTGTCCTATTATTTAACCTATAACTGGAGGGAAGAGATGGATTAATACCTTTCCCAAGGGTATTTGCATGTAAGTGAATGTAAGGAATTCAACTGGAATTCGAACTCGGCTCCCCGATTTGTTGTTGGTACCATTCCTAAAATGTGGGGACATTAACATCCCTTGATTTATGATATTATGTGAATACCAGAATTACCTGAAGGAAGACATTAATCTCTAGATGAAAAATTAAATGGAAAACTATAGGTTTTCAAGAATCATGAGCAGAGGTTTCTTCAGAGGATAGTTCCAAATCAAGTGCTGAGGTATTGAGGTCACATGCTATCAGTTAATCTTAAGTGTAAAACACCCGTTACTAATGGTGGGAACAGTTAATGAGTTGGAACAATGCAGATGATGACATTATTGAAAACAGCTACAATACTAAGAACAGTGCTGGAGTACTAAGGGGACATGATGTTCCTTAATCTCTATTGTAAGGCACAGGTTACGAATGATGAGAACAATGAATGAGTTGAAACCTTCCAGATGATGGCATTATTGAAAACTACTAGAATACTAAGAAGAGTGCTGGAGTGTTAAAAAGAATTGTTGTCACTTAATCTGAAGTGTAAAGCAAGAGTTACTAATGGTAGGAACATTCAATGAGTTAGAATCATCAAGATAATAGCATTATTGAAAATAACTAGAATATGAAGAAGAGTGTTGGATAATTGAGGAGCCTTGCTGTCACTTAATCTCAAAGATAAAGCACCAGTTACTTGTGGTGGGAAGATTCAATGGATTGGAACTATCCAGATGATGACATTATTGAAAACAGAATACAAAGAAAAGTGTTGAATTATTGAGGAGACTTGCTGTCACTTAATCTCAAGTTACTAATGATAGGAACATTCAATGAGTTGGAACCATCCAGATGATGTCATTATTGAAAACAGTTAGAATGCTAAGGCGAATGCTGGAGTATTGAAGAGACTTGCTGTCACTTAATTTCAAGTCAAGGCACCAGTTACTAATGGTAAGATAAGAACATTTAATGATTTGGAACGATCCAGATAATGGCATTAAAACAGATAGAATACTAAGAACAGTGCTGGAATATTGATAAGTTCTACTCAACTGTAAGCTACTGAAAAATAACGTCGATGATGTCCAAAAATAACATTAACAACAATGACGACGACGACGAAGAAGACGACGACGACGACGACGACGACGACGACGACGACGATGATGATGATGATGATGATGACGATGATGATGATGACGACGACGACGACGATAAACCTAAACTGTAATTTTCAGCTTTTAATTTTGCATTTCTTTTAAAGGGAATTAAATTCAATAAAAACACATATATCGACACTTCACCAAGTTTTAATCATCAGATTTTGTCATGAACTACAAAAACAATTTTTGACCGCATTCTGATCTCGGGACGATAGCTGATCCCTGGTCATGCTTTTCTTTACTCGGTCGGGGCGTAGGAAAACCGTTACAAAATCCATCGTAAACTTGTATAAATAGTTATTCCGAAAGAAAGATGAAGCTAAATAAAGTCAAATAAAACTCTCGATCATTTAACGCAACAAAAATTAAATAGATAACAAAGTTTTTTTTAAACAAACATGGATTATAAAAAAATTGTCCTCCACGCCAACACGAATGGAATATGGAACAACTAAAAAAAGTTTTAATGTGTGTGTTGCTGATGTATATGAGTCAAATGACAAATATCACTCAAACTCCCTTGGCATTTCCCTACTGAGAATGCCTCGGAGGCTAACACTTCTCGTTGGGAATATGGAGCCCTGGAGCAGATTACATCATAATTTATTTCTTACAACCTAGATGCTAGTCTGGCTGGTCAGCGATTTTCTTGTTCTGAACCAAGGGAAATAACCTTTGCAGAACTAATTATTCACGGACGCTAAAGATAAACCAATAATTCTCCAGCATTTTAAACTAATGTAAATTCAGATTCAATTTATTTATCACCGGTATATTTAGTTTAACACCTGTGACAAGGAGCCACAAAACGAAATTTTGCTGCATACTGCAAACAAATATACTATGTATCTGTAAGATATATTTTAATTTTAAAAACATAGCTATACTAAAACTTAAAAAAATGTACTTGCAACACTGGAAGCAACAAAATGGCTTCCATTTTGTCTGCATGCTGTTATTTTCCACTAATATCATTAGGAAGATTTACTATCATTTCCAGGCCTCCTGCCAAAATAATTTTCAATTTTATTATAAGTGTAGATTCGTTTATAAGAAAATGTTTTCATGACCCAATATCTGTTAAGTTTTAAAAAAATGTAAAGTAAAAAAAAGAGAGAAAAAGTTTATTGATAGCTTATCTCTATCATTATATCAGGAGAGTTCCCATTTAAACCAAAATGTATGGTAAGCCTATCTTTCCAAAAGGTATGAACTAAAAAAAATCCTATACCCCATTCTACTGCTGTTATCATAAGTATGTCAGATTTTGCTAGGGAAAAGTGAGATAATGTTGTGCATTTGTAAATATCATTTATGATTTCCATGGTGAAATAGGATGATAAAAAGAGAAAAGATACCATCAATTAAAAATTAACTAAACTCATAGCTTAAATTACCTTAACATCTTTTTCTGTAAAAGATAATCTTTTATTTAATTTGGTATGACAACAATTGTTTTTTAATAAAATAAGCTGAAATAGTCTAAACTATCGCCAGGTTCACACTCCACCCACGTCTATTGAACAGGTGAAGAGGCTCATCCCTTGTTTCCTGTTTAGGTTGTGGTTTCTGGTTTTTCTTTTTTCCAATCTTTTCACTCTTACGTAGCCTCCTGCGCGTCAGTGGCGTTTTCACCTTGCTTGGGGTGATATGATTTAAAAAAAAAATGATAATCTATATAATTAGGGATAACATTAAAATAAAATGTACCTTCAGTTTAATTTACATCACAAATATTTGATTTGTAGTAAAAGTATTTAGTTTTTCTTATTTTTTTATTTAAATGATATATAAAATGATATAAAAACCTTTATACAAGAAAGAGAAACAATAATTCCCATGTAGTGAACAAATTAGTAAGACCTATGAAAATTTCATACTTTTCCTCTTTTAATATTCTGATGAATCTTAATTTTTAAATCAATGATTGAATAAGCTCATGGTAAGTTCTATGACAATAAAATATCTGTAAAAATTCCATTATTGCATCATTAAATGTTTGAGCTTAACAACTTTAGCAAAATATAGCAATAATAATAATCAGGAAAAGATCTGAAATTGACAACTTTTCCATTTCACTAAAACAGACTTTAAACACTTCTATCTTGTCTTCTTTTCTTTCTTACCAAAACCAAGTAGCACCTTTGATTTATCTTTCCAAACAATCAAAATGAAATAGTCCATGACATTATTTACAAGGTATTGACAGAGATGTCAAACACTTCTATTTTATCTTCTTTCTTTCTTGAAACTAGCATCTCTAATATATCAATTTTGTGTTTTCACACAGTCAAAACAGTAGTTAATTTTTTATGAGGTATTGATAGAGTGTAATGGTCATGTGAACTAACAGAGGGACAAGTAGAATTATAATAGGATTATTGTTACACACACAAACACACACACATAAAAATGTTTAAAAGAAGAACATAATCTTAACTTATTAATAAATGGAACTTTGTCTGTGTGTGTGTGTGTGTGTGTGTGTGTGTGTTACCTATAGACTCTGAAACGGCTGAACCAGCTGATTTTCTTGAAAATTTACACAGTTGTACTATAAGTGTCTGTGAGTGTTCTTAGCTAGGTTTTGTGTCGAGGTACCCCCGATAAATATCGATAATCGAAAAAATCGGGTTATAGAAGGAGTGGTCCGATTTTAATCAAATTTCATACACTCATAGACAAAGACATAAGAAACGATATTCAGAAGTATAAAAGGCAAGATGTTTGTGTGTGGGTGTCTGTTTATCTGTCTGTATGTCTGTTATACAAATCCACAATTTTTATCCGATTCTCACCAAACTTCACACAAATATTCTTTAGACTGAGTCTGAGCTCCAGGACCATGGATTAGTTTTAAAGCTTTCATTACACCCGAGCAATGCCAGGCTATACTGCTAGTATATATAAAAGGCAAGATGTTTGTGTGTGTGTCTGTTTATCTGCCTGTATGTCTGTATTTTTTTCAGCCCTTTTATTTTAGTTTTTGCTTCAGGTTTGGCTCTAAGTAAGTATAATTGTAGTTCTTAGTCTCAACCATGATACCATTTACTCAGAGGACTTATTTAGCCTTCAAAATTCAGTTTACGATGAAAAAAACTATTTGATATCGATACCAGGAAATCAAAATTTAACTTACATCCATTCATTTTTCTTTCAGTCTACGGTTTTGCTTTAACTGGAAACAACTATTGCTTTTTAGTCTTTCATGCCAACGTCCAAAGAATATGAGCTCCAGGACCCTGGATTAGTTTTAAAGCTTTCATTACACCCGAGCAATGCCAGGCTAAACTGCTAGTATAAAATAAATAAATGATTAATAAAAAAATGAAGATAGAAATAAATAGACATCATAATAGATTAGATTTGTTTATTATACTTGATTTGAAGAGAAGTGTTTAAAATAATTAAAGAAAGTCAGACAATTAGTAAAAACTTAACTAATAAGTTTGATGTGAAATATTTGTTCTTTAAAGTTTCTAAAAGATAGAACGGAACCCAAAAAACTCTGTCAAAGGTGGTTATTTTGTGATTTGTAAGATTTGGTTTTCAAATTTCAAAAAGAGATTCATTTTTGGGTTTTTTGACCAATGAAGAGGGTGACTTCTAGTCATTAAAATTATAAATTTGGGGGGGCTTATCAGAAGCCTTTTTGGTGCCTATATAAGAAGATTGAGTTGGTTGGGAAAATCAGAAGAATTAAAGGAGAAGGGTAAAAGAAGTTGGAAGAGCACAAGCTAGAAAAAGATTTCAGAAGTACAAAGAATTTTGGCTGCCACCAGTGTGTGAACTAGCATGTTTCTTACAAAAGTAGTAAGAAGTAAAAATAGAAAGAAACAGAAATGGAAGAAAAAGAAGCAGAAGCAAAAAGAAACCAAAAATGTGAATAATTCCTGAAATTAATAATCAAACTATGTTTAAAAAAAAGAACAAGTTTAGTGATCTTCTAACCTTCTCAATTTTGACTTTCAAGTACATAAGGATATCATTTTTGAAATCATGTGTATTGTTAGAATTTCCATTTTTTAAAAGGAATTGTATTGTATCTCTCAAAACGTTTTTAGACTGTTGAAAGTTTGCTTTCATGAACCATATTTAAATTTTTTAAAATGGTTATCTTGCCTTAATAATAAGGTTCACAAAAGGAAAATTTCGAGCAAACTTATTTCTAAACCTTGTATTCTATTTTATTGTTTTTATGTCATTGTAATAAATATTTATTTCTTTTAAATTTCACCACAAAGTTTAAAGTTTGTTTATGCATGTACATTATACAATATTTGGAATAAGATACTTGACATCTTCTTTTCTTCTCTCACTCTCCTCTCAGATAAAATAAATTCTTTTAATATATATATATATACACACTTTCCTTTTTACTAATAAAGTGTCAGAAAAGCTCTCTCACTTTTTCTCTCAACACATACATCCTATCCCTCTTTCAATTCTTTCATATTTCTAATAAATTAGATTATAACCTGGATATAGTTTATGTGGTCAACTGATATCATGCAAAAGTCTACCAATGACTCATGCTCCTGCCAAAATCAAATCAGAAATGCGTAGGTTTTAAGAAAATATAAAAAGAACAGTGAACACATGCATAGCCTCTTTTGTTGGTTCACATTCACACACATTTGTGCCAGCCATTCAGTTAACACATCAACCAGCCAAAAAGAAAAATAATTCCATACAAACTGGAAATGTACTTAGATATTATTCACAAAAAGAATATGCAAAAACTAAGGAATGAATTCATGAGTACAATTCACACACATTATTTTTGCTTACATATACTTACATTCATAATAAACATCTAATGTTTTTATTATGCAATGGCACACACACTCAAGCAGATACAAGTTTTCTAGTACATTTAATATTTGTCCATTGCTTTATCACATGTGAAACGTATCTGACCAATGAAACTATATCTCTATCAAAATACTGACTCTTAGATTTTTTAAATCATTCATCTTTAATGAATCTCTGAAGAAGCTTGTTAAAGTAAGACGTTAGATTAAAGACAATTTTTTCCTACTTGTTCTTGACTTATTCTATATATATATATATATATATATATATAGAAAAGGAAGCAAAAGTGACCTGGCCGTTTTGTGGCTGGATATGGCTAATACTTACAGGTCCATTCCACACAAACTGGTGGAGCTTACTCTTGAAAAATATCATGTTTCAGGAAAAATTACAACGCTTATCCTGGATTATTATAAGAATTTTCAAATAAGGATCTCATCAGGACCAGTGAGATCAGACTGGCATAGACTAGAAAAGGGAATTATCACTGGCTGCACAATATCTGCTTCGCTTTTCACCCTTGCAATAAACATGATTGTCAAATCTGCTGAAAAGGAATGCCGTGTTCCTATCACCAAAATTGGAATAAGGTAACCCCCAATAAGAGCTTATATGTACAATTTAACAGTCACAACAGCTTCTGTCACTGGATGTAGGTGGTTAGCACGTGGCTTAGAGAAGCTTATTGCATGGGCCAAAATGAAATTGAAACCGGCAAAAGCAAGATCAGTCGTCATAAAAAAAGGATAAGTTGTCAATAAATTCTGTTTCCGAATCACAGATCAAGACATTCCTACACTGACAGAGAAACCAGTAAAAAGCTTAACAACCTAACAATATGGATTAAAAATGTTGATAAGTCTGGGCTCCCAGATCGTTTCAAAACTTGGCTATAACAACACGTGATTTTACCCAGGATTTTATGGCCATTAATGATTTATAGTGTGCCAATATTGGTGGTTGAGTCCCTAGAAAGGAAGATTAGCAGTTCTATTCTGAAATGCCTGGGGCTACCATGATCACTATATGGGAAGACAAACCCGATACAACTGCCCATTAGAGGGTTAGTCAAAGAACTTAAGGTCTCTCACACAAGAGAAGCTATGATGTACCAAAATTCTAAAGACCCTAAAGTTGCTGACACCGGCATAGTAATATATACTGGCAAGAAATGGGATGCAGGAAGAGAATTATGGTTGGCTGAAGAGAGACTAAAAATGAAAACAATTATAGGAACTATTGCAGAAGGGACAATGGGACGAGGCTACATCCTGCAAAGACCTATGGACAAGACAAATAAGAAAGATTACCAAAAACTTCTCCAAAATGAAGTAAGAGCTAGAGTGGAGGAGGATAGAATTACAAAAATGGTGGGATTAAGCCAGCAAGGAGCATGGATCAGATGGGAGAATATAACAAAACGAAAAATTACTTGGTCCAATATACTATGGAATGAATTCACACACAAAATTCCAGATCCAGGCAGTATATGATACACGACCCAGCCCAGTGAACATCCATATTTGGGGGAAAAAAGAAACTCCCATGTGCAATTTATGTTCAGGGAGAGCATCACTCCAACATATACTTAGTGGTTGTCCAAAGGCATTAAGTGATGGGAGATATCGCTGGCACTGATAATGTTTTAAACAAACTAACCAAAATATTCAATACAGCCATCCGGAGTTTGAAATTTAACCCAAAGAAAGAGGAAATTCAATTTGTAAGGGTGGGCAAAAAAAACAAACAGCATGTAAGAGACCTACTAGATGTGTACTTTCCTCAACTTCAGTTGACAACTCATGGTAGACCTAGGATGCCGACTAAGGTTACCAGAACACATTCTAAGTACTTCCTTACGACCAGATATGGCCCTGTTTTCAAATTCAACAAAACAGATTATTCTGTAGGAACTAACAGTCCCATGGGAAGAGAACATGAAAGTTGCACACCAACACAAGATGAACGAATACCAAGAACTGGTGAATGACTGTAGAAGACGAGAATGGCAAGCAATATGCTACCCAATTGAAATTGGTGTGAGGGGTTTTGCTGGAAAATCTTTAAACTTGGCCTTGAATAAAATGGGAATTACAGGGTTAAAAAAGAGGAAAGCAACCCAAACAATTCTAGATGCAGCTCTGGGGTCATCCAGGTGGATATGTATGTATGTATGTATTCAGTAGGAATATCTTTAGATCGAGAAGAAGTAAAAGGAATCAGTACATGGGCAAGAAGGAGGAAAAGAACAAGGTGCAACCTGTAAGGATTAAATAAAAATACGAAATAAAATAAAAAACACTAAATAAAATAAAAATACAAAATAAAATAAAAGTACAAAATAAAATAAACATAAAAATCTTCCAGGAGTCCTCTGACAGGAAAGACAATTGACACATGCGCAAAAGAGAGGCTTCCTGGTGCCAAAAATTAACTGCATCTCTTTCTCTGTTGGACTTTGGATGGTAAAGACGTGCCAAACTGTTTGAGAAGGAATTTCCCCAACAAGAGGTCATTGGAACCAAAAATAAAATCAGTGTCTCTAACTTTCTTTTCCTCTTTGCCTATTTATTTCAGTGGCGAAAGCCATTCAACAAGTTTTGGCTGTTTAGGCAGAAGAACTAACCCAGCAGTAATATCGATAACATTCCATAGACCTGATCTTATCTCCAGTTAATTTGAAGTTGAAGTTACATTTTAGTTGTTTCATCTCGTGGCTCTCATCTGACTCTGTTGACAGGTCACAAAATAACCTTAAGTAATTAAATCTGGTCATGTGATCAGCTCCAGTGAGCATTTTCACTTTTAGATGTGAAATAACATCATTATGAATTTTCTGTTTTTAATCTAATCAGGATTCAGGATTTGCTTTTCGCACTAACTTGTGAATAGGTATTTGAATCCACTTTTGTGGGTGTACAATTTTTACTTTGGGTTTTTCTCAAATATTTTTAGTAGTGGTCTGGGTTTTTCCAAAATGTTTTTAATTCTTCATTTCTTATCTGCCACACATTCTTAATGCTGATAACTGTTATGTAACTTGCACATAACATATCAGTCAGTCTATCCTCTCTGTGCTGAGTGGCATAAGATATTAGCAAGTAAAAGTCACCACTGTTTGTTAGCCACTGCATTGGAATCCATTTGTAATGTCTTGGCCTTTTTTAAACTCTCACTCCACTGTTCTACACCAAATCTTTTTGAGACTGACAGCTTCTTTTATCCTGTAGTGCCTATGGGATACATTCTGTAGGCATGTCCAAGCCATCTACTCTAATATTTTTTAACAATAACTACAAAGATTTCTAAATCAGTACTGTATATAAGCTCTTCATTGGAGATTGTTTTAGACCCAAAAAACTCTCAGTTTCCTTCTGAGGCACAAAGTCTAAAACACATTCAGATTTCATTCTACAACAGTAGTAAACTTCCTGAACTTTAAGACACACAGAAGTACACTCAGGATGTTGCCCTTGAAGATTTTGCTTTTACAATGATGTTCATCCTGTAGAAAGTCCAAGAGCTACACTATGTAGAGGGTTACAAAGTAAAAGGTACCATCAAAAGCAAGGTGACAATGTCCCAAGATGCAAGAGGCCACTGGAAGTGAAAGAGAAGGAACAGACTTTAAAGTAATCAGGAGCTCAATCCTAAACAAAAAAAGCAAGGGATAAACCTCTACTTCTGTTCAAAAAACTGGGGAGGAGATATTAGAAGTATAGAGTAGAAGTAAACTTTTGAAGGAAGAGGATTCTCAATCCTAAAAAGAAAGCAATGATAAATCTTTTTGGTGATACTGAGCAAAGAGAGGGACCGGATGTTTGCCCTCAGAGATTCAGAAAGCAAATGACCGAAACTGGTCTTTGCACATCTGGCTCCACGCATATGTTCTGGCAGAAAACCAAAAATTAATAAATATCAAATTCCTTTTTGCGAGCCTACACGAATTTTATTTATTGTCCAATGGGAAGCCCAGAATTAAATACGGGTATGAATTCCCAAATGACCTGCTGGGATGCACAAAGATGAAATAAATAGCCGACACAGAAAGCATCGCCAGTTGAGAAAGTACGAGCATAATTAGCACGTCCCTTGACCTCGCCAAGTGATCATACTATGCTCGCCTCGCCTTTCCCTCTCACCTTCTTCTTTGCTGTCCTCTGAGCTACTTACCTGACCAATGGAGTGGAGACATCAAAGGCATTCCTAACTGACAAACGCTCACACATACATATGCACAAACTCTCTTTCAGCATTTACTGCTATAAACATTTTAACATCCTTTGAACCTATCCTAAAGACATTACTTTATTTGTAAAAAAACCTTAATTGACTTCTGTGTATATATAAATGTTGTTTCTATACTCAAGTTGATTTACTTGTTTATACCCCTCTTATAGTGGGCTATCTATTAACAAGGCCAAATTCATTTAATCTGTTTCAACACAACTACGCTACACTTGAACGGATAACTCACTATACCTTTACTCCTGATTGGAGAAGGTATAAACCAAATAATAGATGAACCTACTCTTATTGGGAGAAAAGAAAAAAAATCAGGGAATAAAATTTCAGAACTCAGCTGGAGACATTAGAAGTATAGAGTTAAAGTAGACATAAGAAGGAAGCAGAAACCCAATCCTAAACAGGAAGCAAGAGATAAACCTCTACCACTCTTCAAAAGACTGGGGAGGAAATATTAGAAGTATAAAGTTGAAGTAGACTTTAAAAGGAAGTGGAATCTCAATCCTAAAAAGAAAACAATAATAAACCTTTACTCCTGATTGGAGAAAGTATAAACCAAATGATAAGTGAACCTACCTACTCTTAATGGAAGAAAAGAAAAAAAATTAGCAAATAAAACTTCAGAACTCAGTTGGAGACATTAGAGTTGAAATAGACTTTAGAAGGAACCAGAAACCCAATCCTAAACAGGAAACAAAGAACAAACCTCTACTCCTTTTTGTGGATACTGCACCAAATGTTTTTCCAGATTTTTCTGTTTTTCCTCTATAGAAGTAGATATGTTTGCCTATCCTCAGGTTCACTTTCCTCCTTGGTCTTTTGAACAAGAATAGAGGTTTATCCCTTTTCCTGTTGAGGAACATGTTTCATGTTTCTTAAAGTCTCCTCGTTCTTTTTCACTCCCAGTAACCCATTGTGTCTTTGTAGCATTTTTGTCTTGCTTGGGGTGAATTGATTAAAAAAAAAGATGTTTATTTGACAACATTCAGGCAGACTTGGTAAAACTTATATCAATTAATTTTCAAATATACTTGTAAATTACCAGTATTTGATCCGTAAAGAAGAGGTTTTTATTGATTTTTTTTTTTTGATTGGATGAAAACATTATAGTATACAAGTATACATAGAAAATGTGTGTGTACTGTGTATGCATTATGTGAGATTATTTATTCTTTTTGTCACTGTGCAATGCACAATATTGAAATTGGACAACAGTCCTAATATTCGCTAATACGCACGTATACACGTATAAGAGAAAAACACACACAATACAGATGAAAATAAACACACACAAACCATCAAATAAATATAAAAATTACATTGAAAATTGAGAGTTCGCGGCAGCAGTCCTTTTAGAAACAAACAAACAAAAATTAAAATTTGCCAAAATGAAGACAGTGTAAAAACTTTGACCACAATTAACAGAAAATATTTTATTTTTATTAAAAATATTTAACAATGATATATTCATACTTTTGCATAATGTTTTCGAATAAAACTAAAAAAAAAGGTGTATGATCCTATTTAATTATTTATACTCGACATAGAAGAAGGGAGGTAACTTAACATTATTTAATAATCATTCACATTGTCTTTCTTTTTTCTTTCGATTTTCATTTTATTTTATTTTTGTCTTTTCCATCCTATCCAACATAAAATTGCATAATCTTATTGTTCACCTGTTGACATTTTTATATCACTTTTTTTTACCGGATTAGAAGCACTAATCTTACATTTAAGCATAGCTTAAATTAACTGAATTTGTATCTGATATTTCATACAATCCTCTAAGTTTATCTTTCTTTTAGTTGTGCAATTTGTACTAATTAAAAAAATTTGGAAAACAGGTGAAAACTAAAAAAGCAAATAGCCATGAATTTGCCAAAAATAAAAAGGATCCTTACCCCTAACAAAATCAATTCATGCTAATGATGCTCATACTAAGTGATGTAATGGTTATTGACTCGAAACAGGAAATCAGCTTTTAATTTTAATTTTGTGCAGATACCCTTGGAAAATGTATAGATTAAATAATAGTGTAGAATGGTATCTTTAGCCTTGGTTGGCAATCAGTTTAGGAGAACAACAACTCTGAAGTCAAAACCGAATCTACTTGCTACAGAGACCACAACAGGAATAACACCTAATAGGGTTTACAGCACTTGAGTTTGCTCATATTACACTATAGGTTCAAGCTACATTGGTCTCCTTAGTTTTAACTCAGATGAATCAGCTATTTATGTCAATTATATGATGTAATAAGTTATAGAGTTTAGCAGACATAATTAACATCAATAATTCTGTTACATTAAGCCATGGAAAAACAGGAAAAAATGACTGGCATTTATCAAGTACCAGAAGAAAAAGAATGAGAAAGAGGTTAGTAAGAAAAAGGAACCTATTAGGGATTGGAAATCCTGTTCTTTAATGTCAATTAGAGAACATACATTAAACTGTAATGCAAAAGGAGCATACATTAAACTGTAATGCAAAAGGAGCATACATTAAACTGTAATGCAAAAGGAGCATACATTAAACTGTAATGCAAAAGGAGTATACATTAAACTGTAATGCAAAAGGAGTATACATTAAACAATAATGTAGCATCCCCCTGCTTTTGTAAGTTTATTTACATGCACACTCACCCACTGGGGCAGGTTGTGACACAAAGTTAGTTATTTAATTTAGGGACCTGAGCACGTACACTCGGGTATTAAGCTTGTCTTAGCATGTTTTGGTTTGTTCTACCCCCTGGCTTGTGCCAGGGAAAAGTAGCAACTACAGTCTCACATATAAACAGTCCTTGAACAGTTTGTCTCTTCAGATGCGCTGGCTGTTGTATCCCTAATCCAAGATGTGTGCGAATCCCTACAGAAGATTCACCTTTTTCTGGTCTAGTTAGTGCCTTTGCTTGCAACAGAAAAGCTGATGGAGATATAGTGGATTTATGGTGAGATTTGTATTGGGCCTTGTTAGGATTTGTCCACTATATAAGGGATGTATGAATGAGTAAAATGAAACACAATGAAGTATATTTTAAAACAATTAAGCTTGGATTTTAATAATAATAATTTATATAAACATTATCAATTTATTACAGTTTCATATTGTACAAATGTAGTAGTATTCTTCATAGATGGCACAAAGTTATTATGTAAGTGCAAGAGTTTGTAAAAGTTCTTAAGTGTGTTTGAGAGATTTAGTTTCAATTTTGAATAATATGTTTTGTGAATAAGAAAAGGAAGGTATAACATATGAGAGAAGTAAAAAAGGTGAAAATGACAAGAAAGGTGTGTGGAGTAGTAGTGGTTGTTGAAGCTGAAATGACTGATGTATCTGCCCATGGTTGACTTTAGAAAATAAAAACATCAATTCCAACCAATAAAATTTCTGTTTGAAAAATACACTACAGAGTATTTTGATTAAAGGAAATAGTAAATTTAATCATTTAGCTTTTAATTAAAACTAAAATTGAATGCTTTTCATTGATCAAAATTAATTTTAAAGCTTAGTTTTGTGAATTTTTAGTGAAAAAGTGCAGGTACCTACAGTAGAATTTTATCACTTGGTTCAAGGCTTGCCATTCTAAGGTTTAACAAATTGCTCTTCATGAGGAGAAGTGTATGTGTACGGCAATTTAGTAGACATTGAGAAGGGCTGCTTCTCTTTCCTTGGGTTGAGGTGTTTCTGATGTCAAGTATTGCCAGAAACTGGTCTGTATAGGTGCCTTTGTTTTTTCTCATGAGCCATTTTGCACTCTTAACTGTAGATTCAACTTTGCCATTTGCCTGTTGATTTTCAGGGCTCACGAAAATCCCATTTTCCAGAGAAGTTCTTGAAGGATGAAAATATGAACTGAATCCTGTATAGGAAATCAACTATTATAGAATCTAATATCTTGTCATATGCATTTTCAATTTGCAGATGACACTTGGGACAGTAGAGTCCTCAAATCAATCTATTTCCCAGAAGTTCAAAAAATAGTCAACAGTTAAATTCAAAAAGGTCAATACCAAACTAGTAGTGTCTCTTTAGGTTGTTCTGTTGGGAACAAGTTTCACATGTGGATATGTACTTCCATATGTTCGAAGACATGTCTGACCAGAAAACACATTTTCTGGCTTGCTGAAGACATTAAACAATGCCTGTGTGTGATGAGTGAAGTGCGCATTTAATCTCATTCCACAAACTGAGAGGGATGAGTACTCAGTCACGTTTAAGTGTGAGACCATCTTTAGTGTACATCTCATCATGTAGAGGGGAATATGGGTGTAGCATAGCTGGAAGATTTCTCTTATCAGGCAAAATACCTCTGTAGTGTGGTTTTCTTCAACAGATCACATACTTCATCTTGGTCTGTTGCACTTCAGATCTGCACAAGCCTTTAGTTACAGATTGGAAGAAAGCTGACTCTATTCACATGTTTGATTTTTAGTTTAACAGTTCTTCTCATCTATCAAATATGACTGTGATAGCACGTCTTGCAATGTACATGTTCTTTCCCTGGATATTACATCAGTGTTATATTTTTGGATCCATAGTAACATATCCTTGTAGACACTTTGATGCTTTAGTGAGGGGTTTCTTCACTATAGCTCTCATGATTTATAGTCAGTATGAGTTTTTGTTCATCTATCATTGGTGTATTGGTGAAAATTCTTCAATGAGAATACTACTGCAAGTATTTCTTTCTCAATTTGTATGTATCTCTGTTCTATCTCAGTGAGGGCTCTACTTGCACGCACGACAGGCTTTCCTTGTTGTAGTAGAACTGCACCAAGTCCTTCTGAACTTGGATTACACTGAATTACAAGTGGTATGTTCAGGCTGAAAAAACAGAGTATTGGAGCTTTTGTCCCAAATTGCTTCATTTTGTAAGTGCTGCATCATATACATGAGACCATATTTATAGAACATTCTTACATGTCAGTCAGCGGATTGACTCCATGACAGAGGATAGTTGCAGCAGAAATCTTACCAGGTAATTCACAATTCCACAAGGTCAATGTACTCCTTCAACTGAGGTAGATAGTTGCAAATTGGTAATTGCATGAATTTTAGTGGGGTCTGGTAGTAGGCCATCACTAGTTATGAGTTACCCCATAAAGCTGATTGCTAATTACCTGAGTTGAACTTTTTCTTTTTCCAGTTTGATTTTCTTCTCACAGTATTGTTGTAGTATCAATTTCAAATTCAAATCATGGTTTACTGATGCTTGATTGTGTTTGTCTCCCGAACCAAATAGAATGATGTCATTGGCAACACATGCAACTCTATTCAGGCCGCGATCACTTTTTCTTTTCCCACTGTGTTATTATTACTCCAAATGCCAGAAATCACTGAAACAGCTTACTTAGGACTACCTTTTTTGTTGGTATCAGTTCTCATTTGCAAAGTTGTGTAGCAAGAATTGCTTACTGACTACCACCATGTCATATTAAGCTATGGAAACCAGGCCAGACTCGGATTTTGAGAGTGTTGATACAAAATGTGACCAGCATTTTTTCGGTACTGAAAAAAAAGAGGGTGAGAAAGGAGTTAGGGACAAAAACAAAAGGGATGTATCAGGGAGCAAGAATCATGTTCTTTAACATTGATTAGAACGTATACATTAATTAAATTCTAATGGAAAGGAAGTGTACATTTAACAATAATGTAGCAAATACAACAGATCACTTCTGTCTTATACATTTACTGTGTCTTTTAAATACAAAAAGAGTGAAATGAAATGCAAACAATCATACATACATACATAGCCATGTTTTTTTGTTAAGGCTGGACAGAACACACAAATCAAGGCAGGTTCTTCCTGACAAAATATTTATTATAATGATTTGAGGCAAGGTTTTACTAGACCAGATGGTCTCAGATACTCACAATAGTCCAAGTACATCAACTGAGGGATGTGTGTTGTGGTGCAGTGGATGAGAATGAGAAATCAGAGAGTCAAGTTCAAGTTCCAGTTGAATTTGTTGCTTGGGGAAGGTATGAATCCATTGCTTCTCCCTCCAGCTATAGATTAAATAGAAGAACAGATTGGGTTCTATAGCGTTGGTTGCAAACTCCTCTATTGCAGAAAGTAATGGCAACCTACTGCGAGAAAATCTTTTGCCCCCAAGTATGTATCATGCATGGCATTTAACTGACTGACTATCTCTAGGGAAGGTTGCCATTCAAAGCTTGATACCCCATCCTAGTCTTATATATATATATATATATATATATATATATATATATATATATAAGGAATAGATTTTTCATTTATTAATTTAACATATTCTTATTATTTAAATGTTATTTTTAGTGGATACCAATATTTAAGTAGATGCTGTGATTAAGCATTATATTGATTTATTTTTATCTACCGTCTGAATATCTGAGAAATCTTTTTAGAAAAATATGTGTTCTCTGGCAGGATTTGAACATGTGTTTCTCTAGGAAGAAACCATCTTTAGATCTGACATGCTTTGACTCCTCAACTATGCTATACATTGAAAGCACATCAGATCAAATCATCATTTCCCACTAAATTTATTTTCAGGAGTACTTCATGATCCTCATTTGGATTTTAACTGTTGATGTAGGAACCACTCCTCTTATAAAAGTAAAACTTGGAAACTTTTAATAATTATGCCGGCATTAGACTTAAAGCCTCATTATAAATAATTTTATATTCTTATTGATAATGAATATTAACTTAAAACAAGTATTATTGAATATTTTCAAATTTTAACACAAGAATTAATTAAGAAAGAGCAAGAACACTTATATATTTTATTTTTTACTACTGTTCACTTAATACAAGGCCCAAGGTAGAGGTTACTGCATTAGATAACATGAAATATAAACAGCTAATTTTAGAATTGAAGAAGTCTAAATGGGATCACTGCCCTGTATGGGATGAAGTTGAAATAATAGATAGAGAACATTCCTGGAAACTATATAAACTTAAGGAATCAGCACATATGCTAGGATATAAAAATTTCCTAAGTCGAGCAAGCATAAAGATGAATACAATATGGGAACCAGTAATACAGAGTGCCACACAAAATCATTAGTGTTAAAATTGCAATATGAGCTCTTTTTAAAAAACTACAGAAAACCATTAACATCAAAAATTGCAATATGAACTCTGTTAAAAAATACTAGAGAAAACATTAACACTAAAAAATACTAGAGAAAACCACTAACATCAAAAAATTGCAATATGAACTCTGGTAACTAATGGTTACTGAACATTAGGTTTATAAAACCCAGAAATTCAGTCGTTCTTGTCCTTAAGAACTCATGGATATAGATGTTGGTTAGTTCCAATGACTTGACCCAAAGTGTTGTGAGTTCAATACCAGGCTACAGAGAGTGGTAACTTAGAGTCGGGTTAGAGGGAGATAACTCATGACTACCAAAAAGAATTTGCACAAGGAATGAGAATGATATACACCAGTGATTGTAATAAAAGGTTTGATTTGAAATTCCTAGCACCTGAAGAAGATTAGAGCGTACAACGGCTGAAACAAATGACAAAATCTCAGAAATATAGACAAGTTTGACTGTTTTTCATCATCATCATGTAAATATTCTCTCTTGGCTATTATAGAAAGTCTTTGAAGAACCATATAAATGAAAAATGATGTATACCTGTGGTAAAGGTAACCATAGTTGTTTCCCCATCAAACTACTTCTTAATTCTTCTTAAATTTACTAGGCCAATGAATACTGTATTATTATGTACTTTTATTGTTCTCTCTCCTTTATAATGTTTTCTTTTTTTCATATTATCTCATACTCAGTAACCAGTTGCATCTTAGTAGCCTTATTGCCTTGCTAGAGGTAAAATAATTTAAAAAAGACAAGCTCAAGTATCTTAACTATTAAAATGTACAGCTTCATATTGATGTAAAGTTTGATTTCTGCTGACTCTAATGTATATCAGCTGTTGAAAGTCTGCAGTAGCCTGGACAAGTCTAGAGGTGATCTATTTCATTATTGTTGCAGATGTTACTGCTTGGATACTGAAAAACTTCCACCTCTTTAAGTAGTTGCTGCAATATAATAACCAGTTTATCTGATTGTTGGGTTGAAGTTTCATGACCTTAGACTTCACACCACTGATTTTTGCCATCGTTAACTATTTAATTAAATTTATTTACCAACAGTTACACATATACAAGTTCACAAAAATATCTGTAATATAATTCAGAAATTTGAAATCCCAATTTTCATACAGTGCAGAAACTCCCAAGTTGTTCAGTTTTAATATTAATACCAACAATAACATGTTTATATTTATATTTAGGTCAAGTAAAGTTAACCATTGTCACTATTATTATTGATTTTCATTGCAATGAGCAAACAATGGGAGATTAATGTTTCAATTAAAAATAGTATCAAGTAAAGATAATATTAAAGCTACTGAAACTAGTAGAGTGAAAGTAACAAATATCGCACAGAAAAAGATTTTAAAATAAACCAGTAACATGCAGAGGTGGCGGGTGAGCAAAAGGTGTAATGAATCCAAGCATCCATATCAGGAGGGTATCTAATCAAAGGGTGAATTAAAAATTTAGTTTGTATGGTAGGGATTTCCCCCCCCCCCCGGGATTTTTGTGTGTGTGTGTGTGTGTGTGTGTGTGTGTGTGTGTGTGTGTGTGTGTGTGTGTGTGTGTGTAAAATGTATAGAGTAGAATGAACATAGTCAAAGCTTGAAATAACTATTTAACAACTTTTATTTATGGCTGAAAAGAGTGGTATTTTGTTGTGGAAAAGTTATGTTTCCCAGTTAACAGTGTTCCTCTTTGAGTAGATGTCTCATAGAGGGATTTCTCTGCTTGGTCTCATAAGGAATGGAAAATCTCAGTTTCAAGCTGCCAGGGCTGTTATGTGTTTTCTGTGGCAACAGTTATGAGTGGTTCTTAAAGCTGGCCTTGAAGGTAGCAGCCACTGAAAAGGAAAAGTGGAGAAAAAAATAACTGGCATTTGTCTATATTTCTGAGATGAGGTAGTATTTACAGCATTTACATTATTCAGACTATTGTCCTCATCTTTGTTGCCATTTGTATGATGTTTAATAATAGATCATTCTATTTGTCTATATTTCTGAGATGAGGTAGTATTTACGGTATTTACATTATTCAGACTATTGTCCTCATCTTTGTTGCCATATGTATGACGTTTAATAATAGATCATTCTATTTGTCTATATTTCTGAGATGAGGTAGTATTTACAGTATTTACATTATTCGGACTATTGTCCTCATCTTTGTTGCCATTTGTATGACGTTTAATAATAGATCATTCTATTTGTCTATATATCTGAGATGAGGTAGTATTTACAGCATTTACATTATTCAGACTATTGTCCTCATCTTTGTTGCCATTTGTATGATGTTTAATAATAGATCATTCTATTTGTCTATATTTCTGAGATGAGGTAGTATTTACAGCATTTACATTATTCAGACTATTGTCCTCATCTTTGTTGCCACTTGTATGACGTTTAATAATAGATCATTCTATTTGTCTATATTTCTGAGATGAGGTAGTATTTACAATATTTACATTATTCAGACTATTGTCCTCATCTTTGTTGCCACTTGTATGACGTTTAATAATAGATCATTCTATTTGTCTATATTTCTGAGATGAGGTAGTATTTACAATATTTACATTATTCAGACTATTGTCCTCATCTTTGTTGCCATTTGTATGATGTTTAATAATAGATCATTCTATTTGTCTATATTTCTGAGATGAGGTAGTATTTATAGCATTTACATTATTCAGACTATTGTCCTCATCTTTGTTGCCATTTGTATGATGTTTCAGCCATTGTACACTCCAGTCTTCTTAAGCTCACATGGCCCAGTGCATATAGATGTTGGTTAGTTCCTGACTTGACTCTTAGAGTTGTGAGTTCAATACCAGGCTACAGCATTGGTGAACAAGTAACTTGCAGGGTTAGAGGGAGATAGCTTGTGACTTCCATTTGTGGCTTTACGCAAGGAATGGGGATGATATACTCCAGTGATTGTCATAAAGGGTTCGGTTTGAAATTCCTAACACCTAATGAAGGCCGAAGTGTACAACATCCAAAACATTGTACAAATGGCAACAAAGATGAGGACAATAATCTGAATAATGTAAATACTGTAAAAGAACTGGCCTTGAAGATAGCAGCCACTGAAAAGGAAAAGTAGGAAAAGAATTCAAATTAGGCTCAGTCAGTATATTTATGAGTTCTGGGAATTCCTGTTGTTTCTTGCTGATTACTTCTGTTACTTTTACTGCTAAATCAAGCAAGGTAAGGAAGCCCCCACATGCCACAATAGCTAACAAGCAATATAGTTAATTATAATATTTAATTTGAATAAAGAATTTGTTTCATGCTTCATGTGTTTTTATATTTATAAAATCTCTTTCACACATTTTTCAATACTAGGCCCTATAGCCCCCTTCCTCGTACTTGAGACACAAGTACAATGAATGAGTTGGCCCTGGGCATTACCAAGCATCACCAAACCGCTGCATGTCAAAGGTTGAAATAGCTAGAATTTGAATTTTTACTTGGTTTTGACTTTCTTATAGAAGGGAGAATAAAAATAATTTGGTACAGTTGATCTGGATTTTAACAGGAAAAATAAGTTTGATTCTCACTTTGAAGTTATCATTTATTAGTTCTAATCCACAAAAGATGATAGCAACACACACACACACACACACACACACACACACACACACACACACACACACACACACTTGCATAATAAATGGTGGCTGAGAAAATAATAGATTCAACAAATTCACAAACCAACCTTTTAATCCACTAGGCTATTGTCCCATGGGACAATCCTGTGTGGAGAAGTTGGAGCCCTAAACCTAACATACCTGCTGATGAGTTCAGATATTACTTTTGCTTTTCATACTTAACTGTATTCACTAAATATTTTCTCTTTTGTTACAGCTGTTGATGCTGTTATTGAAAACTTGCAGTCATTTGTCTTTCTTTTTTTATTAGCTTAACATGTTTATTTCTAGGAGGTCTACTAAGGAGGTTTCTATAGCTTAGCATATGTGCTGATTCTTTCAGGCTAACTCTCCAGTGTTCTTTTCAGTCCAGTATTTTCATTTCACTCCACAGGGGCTTATGATTACCCTTTTACTTTCATACATGATCAATCATACCTGATTTCATTATCTCACCCCTCTCACTACTGCTTTTGATGTTCTTCCAGCTTTTGGGGGTATCTTGTTTCATCTTTATATTCTTTATTACAACTGAAAGAAATAGAGTTATTGGTCATGTCCTACCCACCATGTTAGGTTTTATTGGTTATGTTTTCCCCCCCCCCCCCATGTTAGGCTTTACCTGGCAGAGATTTCTCTATAGAGTAGAGCTGTTTATGAATATTTTCCCAATGTTGTATGGAGCACAGATCTTTTAATCTTTTCTGATAAGCCCTTCATGTAAGGAAGTCAGACAGTGGCAATTTTCCTCCTTAATCCTTCTGTTTCCACCTACAGGCACATGTTATGCTTGCAGGAAAATTATTATTTTGAAGGGTATGTTTTGTAAAGTTAGATATACTTTTGAAGAATTCTGTCAGATCTTTTTCTTTTCAGCCTAGAACGCTTCTTATACACCCATATAAGATATTATTTTCACAACCTCACATTATTCCAGCAGCACAACAAGGTCAACTATGTTCTCTGGTGATCTGTGTTCAAACTTAAATGTCAGCAGCAACACTTTATTCAATAATGACACCTTCCCTTTCAGATGACTTCTGTTTTTCTGTACTCAGCTGAATATTTTGTAAATTAATTGTTGAATAATTTAATCTGTTTTTTTTTCTGTAGTCCTGCAAATGTGACGTCTCTTTGGTGAAGTGGTAAATATTAACTGAATATCCTATTACAATGTGTAGGATATATATTTTTTGTTTCCTTGTATAAGTTCAACAAATTACTCATCGCTAGTTTTGTATAGTCACATATACTAGAGTTAACACCTTCGAAGAATACTGTCAGACCTTTTTCTATTCAGCCTTGAATGCTTATTATGTACCCACATATATTATTTTTACAATTTCCTTTATTACTTGCAGCATGATTCCTCTAAATACATCAAAATGAGGTTGACTATGTTTGTTCTCTGATGATCTGTGCTCAAACTCAAATGTGGCAGTGACACTTTATTTATGTATAAGAGTATTGTAGAGGATTTTTAGGTCCTTTAAGATTTATATTACGATTCGTCCAACATATGATTAAAAAAAATAAAGACAACTCCAATTTGTAACCAATATAAATAAATATGTATATTCAAATAAATACTGCATAAACATAAAGAGAAAAGAGTTGTTCCCCTTTAACTGTTTGTTGACCAAAATCATTAAATGAAGAAAATTTTTTCTTGCACTGAAAAGGTTTGTTATAATTGTTAGAAAGATTTTCATGTAAGAACAAATAACATGAAGAAGACAATTATTTTGAATGTAATTGTAAGTAACACAAATTTTGGTCAAGAGTTCAAAGTTCAAAAGTTCTTACTGAAAATGTTCAGACAGAAGACAAAGTTCTGTATCTGTATGTGTGTTAAGTAAGGTTTAAGTAGAGAGACTTACATGGAGTCCTTTAGCTAGCCTGTTGGTCTACTACTTAACATGCTGAATGTTGCGGCTTATGAGGGAAGAGAGTGGATCCACATACAAGCATGGGAAAAATTTAGTTTACATAGAAAAAATATGTGATTGGCTAAAAATTAACCAATCACCACACACATATGAAAGAGCTGCTTCAGAGCCAAAAGATTAAAGGCGACTGCAATTGCTAAATTGTTCTGTACAAGAACAGTAGTGATTTATTACCCAATTGCAGATGAGTAAATGATATGGACCGAATGTGGGTAAGAAAAACATAGCAACCCCTCATAGATTAAATAAAGGGTCCAGTTTGGAATTTCCTGTAGGTTACCAGTATCAATATACACTTGAAGGTTGGAAAGCACAATGACCAAAATGTTGTGATAACAACAACAAAAAATATAACAATAGTTGGTATATAAATACCAGAAATTGAGATAGAAAATTACAATCAAATTTTATTATTTTGATGGGATTAGGAACAAGATAAAGGATGGGGAAAGTTAAGGTATTACTAAGAGTATCATTACAGTTAAATTTTACAATTTGCATGTCCTTAAAGCTTAAGATTGGCAAAATAGATCAATTTGAGAATGAGTGATATTAACAGGAGTATCCTTACAGTCTACTTTTAATATTTTCATTGACATTAGAATCAGAGAGTTAAAATAGTGCAGAAGAGAAAAAATATATATTAATGGAGTACCATATAATGAAATTTTACTCTTTTGAATTAGATGAAGAAAGAGATGGTGTTAATAAAAGTATAAGCAGTGTTGATTCTATTGGGAGCTAGAAAGGACCAAGCACCACTACCCAAATTTTTGCTTGTCCCTTAGTTGGCTCCCCCATTTTTATAAGCTTCATAAATTTATGAAACTGATCAGTCTGATTTTGATAAATTTCATCTTCAGTACTCTTCACTTTTCATTTTCTTTTACATTTAGCTTTTTAAGGACACATACAAAAATCAGTTTGAAAAAAAAAAATAAAACAACCAAATAGATAACAACAGACATGTTGTTAAGGAGGGAAAAGACTTAATAGTCATATTTGCATATTTGAAGGAAGACATTAATTAGGAATAATGTTCCCAATTTTTTTCTTGCTTTTATTTTTTTGTGTTTCAAAAATGTTTTGTAGAGGAAAAAAATCAGAGCAGACAAATCTTCTGCTGGTATTGATGTAAATATTAACTCTTTGATTTTGTTTTTAAATTAACCGCTCTTGTGTTCCAACAGCTTGAGAGTGGAAAAGAGGGCAAGAATAAATTAGAACTCCACTACTATGAATGAAAAGTTATTCTGTTTAATTTAGTGAAGTAACATTGAAATTAACCCCTCTTGTGTTCCAACAGCTTGAGAGTGGAAAAGAGGGCAAGAATAAATTAGAACTCCACTACTATGAATGAAAAGTTATTCTGTTTAATTTAGTGAAGTAACATTGAAATTAACCTCTCTTGTGTTCCAACAGCTTGAGGGTGGAAAAGAGGACAAGAATAGATTAGAACTCCACTACTATGAATGAAAAGTTATTCTGTTTAATTTAGTGAAGTAACATTGAAATTAACCGCTCTTGTGTTCCAACAGCTTGAGAGTGGAAAAGAATCCAAGAATAGATTAGAACTCCACTACTATGAATGAAAAGTTATTCTGTTTAATTTAGTGAAGTAACATTGAAATTAACCCCTCTTGTGTTCCAACAGTTTGAGAGTGGAAAAGAGGGCAAGAATAAATTAGAACTCCACTACTATGAATGAAAAGTTATTCTGTTTAATTTAGTGAAGTAACATTGGAATTAACCGCTCTTGTGTTCCAACAGCTTGAGAGTGGAAAAGAGGACAAGAATAGATTAGAACTCCACTACAATGAATGAAAAGTTATTCTGTTTAATTTAGTGAAGTAACATTGAAATTAACCCCTCTTGTGTTCCAACAGCTTGAGAGTGGAAAAGAGTCCAAGAATAGATTAGAACTCCACTACTATGAATGAAAAGTTATTCTGTTTAATTTAGTGAAGTAACATTGAAATGAACTGCTCTTGTGTTCCAACAGCTTGAGAGTGGAAAAGAGTCCAAGAATAGATTAGAACTCCACTACTATGAATGAAAAGTTATTCTGTTTAATTTAGTGAAGTAACATTGAAATTAACCGCTCTTGTGTTCCAACAGCTTGAGAGTGGAAAAGAGTCCAAGAATAGATTAGAACTCCACTACTATGAATGAAAAGTTATTCTGTTTAATTTAGTGAAGTAACATTGAAATTAACCCCCCTCTTGTGTTCCAACAGCTTGAGAGTGGAAAAGAGGGCAAGAATAAATTAGAACTCCACTACTATGAATGAAAAGTTATTCTGTTTAATTTAGTGAAGTAACATTGAAATTAACCGCTCTTGTGTTCCAACAGTTTGAGAGTGGAAAAGAGGGCAAGAATAAATTAGAACTCCACTACTATGAATGAAAAGTTATTCTGTTTAATTTAGTGAAGTAACATTGAAATTAACCGCTCTTGTGTTCCAACAGCTTGAGAGTGGAAAAGAGTCCAAGAATAGATTAGAACTCCACTACTATGAATGAAAAGTTATTCTGTTTAATTTAGTGAAGTAACATTGAAATTAACCCCTCTTGTGTTCCAACAGCTTGAGAGTGGAAAAGAGTCCAAGAATAGATTAGAACTCCACTACTATGAATGAAAAGTTATTCTGTTTAATTTAGTGAAGTAACATTGAAATTAACCGCTCTTGTGTTCCAACAGCTTGAGAGTGGAAAAGAGTCCAAGAATAGATTAGAACTCCACTACTATGAATGAAAAGTTATTCTGTTTAATTTAGTGAATTAACATTGAAATTAACCTCTCTTGTGTTCCAACAGCTTGAGAGTGGAAAAGAGTCCAAGAATAGATTAGAACTCCACTACTATGAATGAAAAGTTATTCTGTTTAATTTAGTGAAGTAACATTGAAATTAACCCCTCTTGTGTTCCAACAGCTTGAGAGTGGAAAAGAGGGCAAGAATAAATTAGAACTCCACTACTATGAATGAAAAGTTATTCTGTTTAATTTAGTGAAGTAACATTGAAATTAACCGCTCTTGTGTTCCAACAGCTTGAGAGTGGAAAAGAGTCCAAGAATAGATTAGAACTCCACTACTATGAATGAAAAGTTATTCTGTTTAATTTAGTGAAGTAACATTGAAATTAACCGCTCTTGTGTTCCAACAGCTTGAGAGTGGAAAAGAGTCCAAGAATAGATTAGAACTCCACTACTATGAATGAAAAGTTATTCTGTTTAATTTAGTGAAGTAACATTGAAATTAACCCCTCTTGTGTTCCAACAGCTTGAGAGTGGAAAAGAGGGCAAGAATAAATTAGAATTCCACTACTATGAATGAAAAGTTATTCTGTTTAATTTAGTGAAGTAACATTGAAATTAACCCCTCTTGTGTTCCAACAGCTTGAGAGTGGAAAAGAGGGCAAGAATAAATTAGAACTCCACTACTATGAATGAAAAGTTATTCTGTTTAATTTAGTGAAGTAACATTGAAATTAACCGCTCTTGTGTTCCAACAGCTTGAGAGTGGAAAAGAGTCCAAGAATAGATTAGAACTCCACTACTATGAATGAAAAGTTATTCTGTTTAATTTAGTGAATTAACATTGAAATTAACCTCTCTTGTGTTCCAACAGCTTGAGAGTGGAAAAGAGTCCAAGAATAGATTAGAACTCCACTACTATGAATGAAAAGTTATTCTGTTTAATTTAGTGAAGTAACATTGAAATTAACCCCTCTTGTGTTCCAACAGCTTGAGAGTGGAAAAGAGGGCAAGAATAAATTAGAATTCCACTACTATGAATGAAAAGTTATTCTGTTTAATTTAGTGAAGTAACATTGAAATTAACCCCTCTTGTGTTCCAACAGCTTGAGAGTGGAAAAGAGGGCAAGAATAAATTAGAACTCCACTACTATGAATGAAAAGTTATTCTGTTTAATTTAGTGAAGTAACATACTCAAACTCATTCCTAAGTTGTGTATACGATAGCAGGGTGTAGTATGAAAATGACGACGCTGCTTGAGTTTGCACCCCCTCAGAATACTCTTGGTTCCCCCCCCCCACTTTCAGAGTTTCACAATCGCCACTGAGTATAAATACAATCAACTTTTAGTAATTTGTTGTCCAGATTCACAAAATAGAGGAAAGGAAAAAGACAAGGTATTAATTAAACTATCATAATAATCATCATTTACAACTTTGACATCCTTAACAAAATAAAGCAAGTGAGAAAGAGAGTATATTAATGGGAGTATCCTTACAGTCGATTTTTACAATATTGATGGGCTAGGAATGATCACCTTTCTCATCCCCACCATGATCATGTCTAAGCTCCATTAATCTCTCAACTTATCACACACAAAATGCAGCCAACAGGCAAAGCCTCAACACTACTGGGCTCCTAATGCAAAACACTGTAATTACAAACATCTCAATGTCTTCACTATCCAGTCAAGGCATCCCTCATGGTCATCACTATGACCTGGTTTCATTGATGCCACATCCAACCAAAATTCAAAAGTGACATTCTGCTAAAAATAATGTACAAGAGAAAAATTAACATAGCTTTAAGAAGCTATTAGCACAAGACTTATGGTTATACAAGCAGTATAGCCCGGTGTTGCTCAGGTATAATGAAAGCTTAAAACTAATCCATGGTTCTGGAGCTCAAACTCTTTGGACACTGGCATGAAAGATTAAAAAGCAATAGTTGTTTCCAGTTAAAGCGAAAGCGTAGACTGAAAGAAAAATGAATGGATGTAAGTCAAATTTTGATTTCGTGGTATCGATATCAAATAAGTTTTTTTCATCGTAAACTGAATTTTGAAGGCTAAATAAGTCCTCTGAGTAAATGGTATCATGGCTGAAACTAAGAACTATAATTATACTTACTTAGAGCCAAACCTGAAGCAAAAACTAAAATAAAAGGGCTGAAAAAAATACATACATACAGGCAGATAAACAGACACACACACAAACATCTTGCCTTATATATATATATTATTGATTTTCTGCACTATTGTAAGAACTGCAACCTTGAAACTTCTGAATATCATTTCTTATGTCTTTGTCTATGAGTGTAACAAATTTGATTAAAATCAGACCACTCCTTCTATAACCTGATTTTTTCGATTATTGATTTTTTATATTTATCAAGGGTACCTCGACACAAAACCTAGCTAAAAACACTCACAGACACTTATAGTACAACTGTGTAAATTTTCAAGAAAATCAGTTCAGCCATTTTGAAGTCTATAGGTAACACACACACACACACACACACACACACACACACACACACACACACACACACACAAAGTTCCATTTATAAATAAGTTTAGATTAGATTTAGCCATTTCAACTAGGAAATAATCTGACCTAGCTGCCAATCTAGTACTGCACTAAAATACATAATGTTAAGGTGCCAAAAAGGAAAGCTCAGCAGAACAATTACCATGAAATTATAGAAAAGGCAAAGGGAAGCTACATTATGAGAATGGGAAAATAACTGATAACATTGCAGATTCTTCTTGGAATTTTGTCAAGAATCTCTAGAAAAATTTTTTGCATGGCATGTGTGGGTGGTATAATGGATAACATTTTGAAATGAGCTAAGTTTGAATTTCATCTGGGTTAGTTATATTCTCTTATCCAGAAATACTATAGTGAGTATCTCTTCTCTTATTTCATTTGTAGTGAGGGGTAGTAAGATTCCGTAGCATGTTAATGGAATTTGGCCTTGTGGGAAGATAGCCCACTATAATTCATAAATGATTATAAATTCAAGAAAGGCAATTTTGAGTGTAAAATAACATTTATACATATATATATAGCATTTATGTTTTACAATTAAAACAATACTTGGAATAAAGGTCCAACGAAGTTAGAGTTCATGGCGGATAAGAATGAGCTGAAGGAGATAAAAGAATGTTCAAGGAAGATATAACGCTGAAAGGTAAAAAACTTGGTAGTATGATTAATGTTCGTTATCAAGTTGCCGTTTCTAAGGTCAGTAGGTCAGCAAGTTGGTTTGTGGATTGCCTTAGAAAAGGTCAGTTAGTACTTCGAGAACAGGGCAGAAAAAAGAGGCAAACATAGTAGCCGCTTGACATACGGTTGAGGAAGAAACTAATTACACTCTTCTCCTCTGTCTGTGCCTGTCTGTCTGGGTGCCTTTTGTCACGGCTTTTATATTTTTCCTTCTGGCTCAAAATGCTGGTGGTTTCACATTTCATCCTTGTATTTGGTTCCGGGCTTCTCATTGGCTGATAAATAAAAAATGGTAATTTGATATTTGATTAATTTTTATTTTTCAACCAGAACATCTGCGCGGAGCCACTTGCATACAACAACTTTTTATTCATTAGCTTTCTGGTCAGCATGGAGCCAACATCCGGTTTTCTCACTTTTGCTTGGTCAGTGACATCACCACATAACTTTTGCCCCAAAAAATGGAGTGATATTTTTGTATCTGTTGTCGCTTTTTTAAAATTATTTTTTTGTTTTAGTTTGTTTTTTTTTTGTTCTGTTTTGTTAGAAATAAAAATATGTGTTTTCTTTCTTCCATTTAACTGTTCTACTGGACTTAGTTTTCATTTTTGGTTTGTTTTCGTTAGTTTCCTCGGTACAAGATGGGGAGTTATCGAAATCTCGTCTTGATTAGATGGAATCTTTTGGTTTTATATTTTCAGTAATGTACACCGGTTTTACTCTGTACATTGGGACTTTACTATGAACGTCATCTGATTTTTTTTATAGTAAAATATTTTTTGTGACAACTTATTACTTGATATGAACCTGTGTATAGAGCTTTCAACGGTTTTCTTATTCTATCAGTTCTTAACCAAATGCTTTTACATGTCTGTAAATCTTTTGGGATGTAAGAAGTATGTGTTGAATGTAGGTGTTCACTGGAAAATTTGTCCATATCAAATTTCTGCATTTCATCAGTTAAAATTTTAACGTGCAAGTTTGTTATCTCGCTGTTTTTGTTTTTGTTAGGGTCAATCAGTAATCGGGGAATTTGTGCGTGAGTTCCCATTACTGCAGTAAATGGAGAATAGTTTGATTCATTGGCAGTTATTCTCATTCCTAGCAGAACTATAGGGAGAGCTGATAACCATGATTCTTTCCTGGCTATTATAGCAGTTTTTAGGGTTCTTTGAGCTCTCTCTACTAGTCCATTCGTTTGTGGATGGTAGGCTGTTGTTCTTAATCGGTGAAAGCCTATTATCTTTGATATTTCTGTGAATAATTCAGATTCAAATTGGCTTCCTCTGTCCGTAACGACATGAAGAGGAACACCAAATCGGGAGATCCACAGATTGACAAAGGCCATTGATACAGATTTCGCCGTAATTTCCATTATTGGGCATGCTTCTATCCACCTCGTGTTTCTGTTGATGCATGTCAATAAATATTGGTAAGGTGAAAAGTAAGGGTCCGTTTGGTTTTTTACTGGTGGTAAGGGACCGACAATGTCAACATGTACGGTTTCAAAATGGCTAGAAGGTAATTCGAATGAACTTACTTCGCTCTTCGTGTGTCTTGTGACTTTTGCTTGTTGGCAGTGCTGGCGTTCTGTGCACCAAACTTTTATTGATTTGTCCATATTCAGCCAATAATATCGGGATTTTATCATTTTTCTGGAAGCTGCTATTCCCGGGTCTGACAGGTTATGCAGACTGTCGAATACCGATTTTCTGAGCTTTTCTGTCACAAAAGGTTGAGGGAAAGGTAATGACGCGTCGCATAATATAGTGTCCTTTTTATTTATTGTATATGTTTTCAGTTGGTCTTTGAATGTTTGGATTTCGTTGTCAGTAGCTTGATGTTTCATTATTTCTTGTAAGTCACACACATCAGTAGTTATAGCATTTACAGGTCTTGATAAACAGTCAGCTACTCTGTTTTGCGATCCTCTTATGTGTGAAATATCATTCACATATTCACTGATAAAACAGAGTTGACGCTGTTGTCTGTCAGGTTTTAGAGAGGATTGGCTTTTAAAAGCACTACAAACTATCGCCCGGTTCACACTCCACCCATGTCTATTGAACAGGTGAAGAGGCTCATCCCTTGTTTCCTGTTTAGGATGTGGTTTCCGGTTTTTCTCTTTTTCTCTTTTCCAATCTTTTCACTCTTTTTTTATTTTATTTTATTTTTTTCAATTGGAGTAGATAGACTAAACTATCGCCCGGTTCACACTCCACCCACGTCTATTGAACAGGTGAAGAAGCTCATCCCTTGTTTCCTGTTTAGGATGTGGTTTCCGGTTTTTCACTTTTCCAATCTTTTCACTCTTACGTAGCTCCCTGCACATCAGTGGCGTTTTCGCCTTGCTTGGGGTGATATGATTAAAAAAACAAAATGGCTTGTGGTCTGTCAGCAACATTACATTTCTGCCTTCTATTAGATGTTTAAAGTGGAGAACTGCTAGATAGGCAGCTAATAGTTCTCTGTCGAAAGTAGAATATTTCTGTTGGGTCTGGGATAATTTCTTTGAAAAGAAGCCTATGGGGATGGGTTGGTTGTCAATCATTTGGTGAAGTGCTGCACCCACCGCATAGTTACTAGCTGATAATTGTTAGCTTTCGAATTGGGGAAAGCTAGAACGGTTATATTTGCTAAAGTGTTTTTTATGTTTTTAAAAGATTCGACTTCTTCCTTTGTTAAAGTTAAAGATTTTGAATTTTGGTTTAGGCGTATTTTTTCTGTTAGCGGTAATATAATGTTACTGAAATTCGGCACAAGTTTCCTATAAAAATTCGCCATTCCCAGGAAACGGCGTAGCGATTTTGAATCGTTTGGTTGAGGAAATTCACTTAGTTCATTTATCTTTTTAGAACTGGGTCTGAGACCATTTGAAGAAATGTGGAATCCTAAAACGTCTAACTCACTAGCACTAAATGTACATTTGGAAAGACAAATTTTCAAGTCGTACTCACTTAGTTTTTGTAGTACTTTGTCGATATGTTTTGAATGTGCTTCTTCGTCTTCTGAGAAGATCAGGATATCATCGATATACACAAATGTATAATCGGTATCGCGGAATATATTGTCCATCATTCTTTGAAAAGTGCATGATGCGTTCCGTAGTCCGAAAGGCATGTAGTTGTATTCAAATAACCCGAAAGGGGTAGAGATAGCTGTTTTACAGATATCATCCGGGTGCACTGGTATCTGGTGATAAGCAGACGACAGGTCTATTTTTGAGAAGAATTTTTTGTTATGCAACTTTGAAACCAAGGAATTTAGGTTTGGCACTTGGTATCTATCGGCTTTTGTTATCGTATTTAGGTGTCTATAATCGCCGACAGGTCTGTATGTGCCGTCTGCCTTCGGTACCATGTGTAAAGCTGAACTCCATTCTGAGTTCGAGGGAGAAATTATTCCTGCTTTTAGTAGTTTCTTAAATTCCTCTTTTGCGATATCACATCTCTGAGCTGATAGCTGTCTGGCTCTGGGGAAGGTAGGAGGATTGCTACCAGTTTCTATCCTGTGATATATTTTTGGTTTTGTCGCATTTGTGTCACAATGAGGAAAAATTAATTTAGGATATTTTTCCAGGATTGTTCTCACTGTTTTGTTGTCATTTTTGTTCGGTACTACATCTATATTCATAATAATAGATGGTGGATGCGCATTCGATTGTCTGTTAGTCATTTTATCGATTAGTTTGTTATTTTTGCAATCCACCACTAATCCGAAATTGTTTAGGAAGTCATACCCTAGGAGTGGCTGAGCAGTTTTGGCTACTATAAATGTCCATTTGAATTCCCGTCTTAGGTTTTGTAGCATTAGATTTAGTACCACTTGTCCTGAGCATTCAATTTTTTTTTTTTTTCGTTAGATGATACTAAGGAGATATTGGTTGGGTAGATAACGGCTCCGTTTAAGTATCTTTTTGGTAGTATAGATACAGCAACTCCTGTATCCGCAATAAAATTTATTCTCTCAGCTCCTAACCGTGTGGCTACAACAAGAAGCAGTGACGAAATGGAAGCTAACATCTCTCACTTAGGGAGTTTTCTGAATTCCCACGAGGAATTGGTGAAGTTGGGCGAGAGCTGGGTTGCATTTGAAGATTACTTTTGTAAGGCCACCTGCACCACGGTTTGCAAAATTTTGCACGTTCCGCAAAATATAAATGCGTTTGGCAAATTTTGGGTTTTTGGTTCTTGTTGAAAGGGCGGACACTGGTGGGGAATATTTTTTCATTATGGAAACAGCCATGTGTCCTTTTTGTTTCGTCTTTTTTTTCTCTGTAACCTGTTGAAAGTAGGCGGAATCTTGCGAATTAAAATATAGCAGTAGGTCGTCCGCTATTTTCCCAAGTCGGTTTGTATCTAAGTCAACCTGTGCTGCTACTACAGGCTTGATAGAATGGGATAGGGATTGTATGAATTTGTGGCGTACAATATCTTCCCTTACGCCAATTTGACCTGCTAATGCCACGAGTTCATTCAAGTACACAGATGGACGGCCAGTTACTTTTGCTGATGACATTAGTTTATCCAGCATCTCCGGTTTTGATTTTTCATATGCGCCCATCACTGATTCTTTCAGTGTGTCGTAATCTTTTGATTGTAATATAGCAGGTTTTATTTTTCCTACTATATCCATGGGGAGTGCTGCCAGAATATTGAAAAATTTTTGGTGGGGCTGTCTGATATTTGCAATATTAAATTGCGCCTCCATTATAGCAAACCAAGCCGTTACATTCGATTCGAGAAAGTTCGGCGGTTTTATTGAAACAGCTTGAATTGGTTGGTTTGAGTTCATTGTTTCTTCCGCGTTCGTTGCCATGGTGAATTTGTTGCAGAGAAATACTCAAATTTTGCTGAAAGTCCAAAGTTTGTTTTTTTTGTTTTGTGTGTGTGTGTGTGTGTGTGTGTGTGTGTGTGTGTGTGTGTGTGTGTATATATATATATATATATGTGTTGAAAATCCACGTGTTGGTTACCAGTTTATCTGGGGAACTTCAGGTTCACCAGTTTATCTGGTGTAACTTTGGAGAATACCAATTTATTTGTGGAAATGCCATTATGTGTGTTCGAGGGAGAATGTTGCGTTAAGCGTATTCATTTCACGTCGTGGTTTACCACTTTATATCGCGTATCTCTTCTCTTATTTCATTTGTAGTGAGGGGTAGTAAGATTCCGTAGCATGTTAACGGAATTTGGCCTTGTGGGAAGATAGCCCACTATAATTCATAAATGATTATAAATTCAAGAAAGGCAATTTTGAGTGTAAAATAACATTTATACATATATATATATATATAGTATTTATGTTTTACAATTAAAACAATACTTGGAATAAAGGTCCAACGAAGTTAGAGAGAGTTCATGGCGGATAAGAATGAGCTGAAGGAGATAAAAGAATGTTCAAGGAAGATATAACGCTGAAAGGTAAAAAGCTTGGTAGTATGATTAATGTTCGTTATCAAGTTGCCGTTTCTAAGGTCAGTAGGTCAGCAAGTTGGTTTGTGGATTGCCTTAGAAAAGATCAGTTAGTACTTCGAGAACAGGGCAGGAAAAAGTGGCAAACATAGTAGCCACTTGACATATGGTTGAGGAAGAAACTAATTACACTTTTCTCCTCTGTCTGTGCCTGTCTGTCTGGGTGCCTTTTGTCACGGCTTTTGTATTTTTCCTTCTGGCTCAAAATGCTGGTTGTTTCACATTTCATCCTTGTATTTGGTTCCGGGCTTCTCATTGGCGGATAAATAAAAAATGGTAATTTGATATTTGATTAATTTTTATTTTTCAACTGGAACATCTGCGTGGAGCCACTTGCGTACAACGACTTTTTATTCATTAGCTTTCTGGTCGGCATAGAGCCAACATCCGGTTTGCTCGCTTTTGCTCGGTCGGTGACATCACCACAATACTATTAGGGAAGGTATGAAATCATTGCTTCTCATCACTCAGCTATGGGTTGAATAGCAGGACAGACTGGATTCTATATATCTTTGGTTGGCAATCAGTCTACCACAGAAAAAAAATAGCAGCCTACTGCAAGAAAATCTTTTACCTAGTCAGTAATGAATCAAAAGGGACATGATCACCCAAGTGTGTATCATATATGACACTTCACTGATGGGGTCAGTCAGGCACCAAAAAAGATGTGATCACTCTAGTGTGTATCACATATGACATGTCACTGACTGACTGATAGAAGAAAATAAAAAATAAAAAATCTCTTTTATTAATCAAACATAAAACTGACAGATATAAAAAATACATTTTAGATATTGAGTAATATTTATATTTTTGTTTTGTATCACTGGCAATCTTGTTAAAAAGTACCTGAAAATCATACTATATGTTGATTCAAACATTGTGAGTGAAATTGGGTAGACAGAACTATTTGGGAGTCTTCAATGATTGTGGTAGCACAAAGTCACAAGTCAACATGACTGAGAGCATGAAAGTACAGGCCCAAGCTCTCTCCCAGTAACTGTAACTAAAGTCCATATCATTGCAGTATAAACTACAGGTGGGCTCTGTGAGTGTTGAACATATATTAATGTGCCTGAGCAGGCGCCTGCAACAGAGGATGACTAACCGCCAAGGTAGACAGGCATACATGGATATGAGTAGCCAGAAAGACAGAGAGAATCAATACAAGTTAAAAGTTTATCACCTAGCTGATTGATATTACCCTTAGCATCCTGACTACATAATTTTAGAGACGAACCATCCATTAATCATTTCATCTATAAGTCATTGTGACTGGGGGTTTGAGCATACTGGTCTTTTTCAAACTATTCAGATTACACACTTTCTTCCTGAAACTGTAACTAAAGTTTGAAATAGTTGCAGTATAAACCACAGATGACCTCTTTTTACGAACGCAAATGTGCCTGCCTACGACAAATCAGGGAGCTGAGTTTGAATTCCAGTTGAATTCATAGCATTCACTTATGCACAAATACCCTTGGGAATGGTATTAATCTGTCTCTTCCTTCCAGTTATGGGTTAAATAATAGGACAGATTGAGTTCTATAGCCTTGAGTAGCAACCAGTCTACTGCAGAAAGCAATAGCAACCTACTGCCGGATAATCTTCTGCCCAGTCAGTCATGTCTCTTTCGAGACATGATTGCCCAAAGCATGTATCACATCTGGCACTTAACTAACTGAAATGTGCCTGAGCAGACTTTTGCAACAAAGATTGTTTAGCTGCCAAGTAGACAGGAATACTTGGATATATTTTTAATTCTTGGTTATTTTATTTAATTTGATATTTTAAACATTACTAAATTTCTATAAAGATTGACAGAATATTTATTTTTGTCTGATTTGGAATTTGTAAATTTTACAACTATAAAAAAATAATCTAAAGCATGAAAATTTTTTTTGGCAGGATAAAAATAATTGCTGATATTCTATTTTTTAGATAAATTCTACTGATGGGCATAGATCAATGTACAAAAATAGATAAACTAACAAAGAAATTAATTACATTTTTCAATATAATGATCACTTTTAATTCAGTTAATCAACTGTAAGAATAAAACCCCAGCCAACTACAACTATTAATAATTTTATCCAATGTTTTTAAAGTATATTTTTTAAACGTTAGTTTTAAACGTTTCTTTTTGCTTTTTGTGTTTCTTTTTGTTTTTAGGTAATGTGAACGTCAGGGGACGTAACTCTGGCAGATTTGTTTTTAATAAAATAGTAATTTTTCCAATAAGTTTAGAATTTTTGCAAAAAGTTTAATAGATTTTTAAACTTTTTAAAACTGTCCACCATCATCATCATCATTTACATTTTTTTTTGTTTTTGCTATTAAGCAACTGAATGCATATTTCAGGAATTTTACTGTTCAAAATCAAAAATTAATTATTTTTTGATTACTATTTTTTAATTTTTTCAAATTAGAAGGTTGATAAAATTTCTTAACTAGAAAATTAATAATTTTAACTAAATATTTTTAAATACAAATTTTAGTATTACTTATTCCCAAACACAGTTTTTTATGTCGAATAGCAGTAACAAGATTCAAACAAACAAAATTGTAATTAGGTCAAACTGACCTATTTTTTATTGTTATTTTTTAATTTTATTTTTTAATTTTTTATTTTATTGTTAATTTTTAATATATAACAATATCAGTATTACATAATGGTTAACCAATTATAGCTTTAAAAATTCAGAAATCTTATATTTCTAGTAAATATTAGTAGCTATGTCTTAAACAAATGTAAAAATATTTTTAACAAAAAATACTTTTTGTGAAAGTAGGAAAAGTAATAGTAAATAAAATTGTAACGTTGTCTAGTGGGTAGGAAAAAGTAAAATGAAAAGTAATACATTCTTTTAAAATAGGTAATATTTCAAATAATTATGTAATATTTTTATTTAATACACCTTGATAAAATAAGGCACATTTTAATTTATTGTAATAAAATAGTATTTTAACAGATTGCTTTATTAAAATATTAATTCAATTATTATTAAATTAAGATAGAGACACTCTGACAAAGTTTTAAATTTGACAAGTAGAAACATTTCATGAAAATAAATTTGATAAAAAATCAAATAGGCTTTTTGCAATTTAAGGCTTCATTATATCTAAAAATGAAAGTGAAATGTTTGTATGTATATGTTTGGTGATACCGACTGAACAAAAGCGATGAACCGGATGTGTGATCTCTCACAACTAAAAGTCAAATGAATAAAAATCGTCATGCGCATCCGAGTTCGCGCAGATGTTCCAATTGAAAAATAAAAATTAATCAAAGATCAAATTACCAATTTTATTTATCAGCCAATGAGAAGCTCAAAACCAAATACAAGGATGAAATTCGAAAGTTGAGCCAGTTGATCCAAAATGCTGTTATAAAAGCCGTGACAAAAGGCACCCAGACAGACAGGCACAGACAGAAGAGAAGATAGTAATTAGTTTCTTCCTTGACCTATGTCAAGCTGCTACTATGCTCGCCTTCTTCTTCCTTCTTCTTGTTCTCAAAGTACTAACTGACCCTTTCTAAAACATTCCACACAAACCAACTCACTGACTCATTGACCTTAGAAATGGCAACTTGAAAATGAACATTCCTTTCTTTCAGATCATCATACTTTCCATGAACTCTTTTACCTCTGTTGAACTTTTATTTCAAGCATTACTTATTTTGTAAAACATTGATTGAAATGTATATATGTATAAATGTTATTTTACACTCAAACATTGCCTTTCTTGAATTTATGAATTATAGTGGGCTATCTTCCCACAAGGCCAAATTCCATTAACATGCTACGGAATCCTACTACCCCTCACTACAAATGAAATAAGAGAAGAGATACCTGCTATATATGTACTTAAATAAATAATGAGTTTTAGTACTTTTTCCCTAAGCAGGCATTTCTCATGAAAAAATAAGAAAAAAAAAGTGACTTTTAAAAAGTCATTAATATTTATTCTTACATTTCTTTCCACAGCTACTAATTAATTAGTAAAACTTGTATTACTAAACCAGTATTATCTCGAAAAAAATTCTTACAATCAAAAAATATTTTGTGTCTATAAATAATCTGCAATAGAAAATTCTGCTATAGAAAACCAATCAATCAATTAATCAATCAATACCTGATTAAAGGTAAAAGAAGTTTACATTTATATACAAATATTTTAAGTCAATGTAAAAATAATTTAAAGTTGTATATGTTTTAAGATTAAATGTGAAATATTTCAAGACTGAGCAGTTTATTGTCTGTTTAACACATCACTCAATAAGTCCCGGGCATTACATACAGATGGCGCAACTAATAAAAAATCCCTATGATTTTCATAAAGTATTAACCTTCAATTGACATGTGATAATATTTGGGCCTAGTCGGATTATTAGTTTATAAATTACAGTTATTCAAGTGAAGCTACTATTGCAAATTTTCAAAACAATGAAAAAATCCAAATTTCGTGTTTTGATAAAGCATTGTTTTCTGATGGGAAAAAATACTGTGTGGTGATACTGACTGAACAAAAGTGATGAACCAGATGTTTGCTCTCTCACAACAAAAAGGCAAATGAACAAAACTCATCGTGCGCATCCGAGTTCGCACAGATGTTCTGGTTGAAAAATAAAAATTAATCAAATATCAAATTTCCATTTCGCGAGCCTACAGAATCAAATACAAGCATGAAATTCAAAATGAGCTTTTGATCCAAAAAGCAGATATAAAAAGCGAAGACACAAAGCATCATCAGACAGAAAGACTCACAGGCTAGAGTAACCAGTGCCTCCCTTTGACTTAAGTCGAGTGCCTACTATGGTGGCCTCTTTCCTTCTCTCTGTCTCAAAAGTACTTACTGACCTCAGGAGTGACCTCTTCAAAGACATTCCTCGCAAACCAACTTACTGACTTATTGATCTTAGAAGTGGCAACTTCAAAATGAACATACCTCCGCTCTCCACATTCTCAAGCCTTTTATCTCTTTCAGCTCATTATTATTTTCCATGAACATTCTAACCTCCGTTGGACCTTTATTTCAAGTATTGCTTTAATTGTAAAACATTAATTGACATGTGTATATATAAATGTTATTTTATACTCAAATTGCCTTTCTTGATTTTATAATCATTTTATGAATTATAGTGGGCTATCTTCCACAAGGCCAAATTCCATTAACCTGCAATGGTATACAATTACCATTCACTATAACGGAAAAAGAATAAATAAGATATACCCACTATAACTGTTCAAGCAAAGCAATGGCTTGGTAAGTGTTATCTGGATTCTGCTCTGTTGGAAACAATGGTCATGAGGTGACCTTAAATGCCATCATACAGACACAAATGATACTGAACACTCAAGTTACCCAAAATTGTCAATTATCCTGGAAAACACCAAGAAAATCCACAAACTCATTTTAGCCTGATTGTAAATTGAAGTTGTGCAAGATAGCAGAAGAGTTGAACATATCAGAAGGCACTGTATTCAATATTTTGCATGAACATTAGCCAATGAGAAAGCTGTGTTCAAAGTGGGTGCTGCGTTTGCTCACACTCGATCAAAAACAACAGTGCATCAATGATTCAGAATGTTGTTTGCAACTGTTTCAGTACAACAAGAAAGAGTTTTTGCATAAATATGTGACAATGGATGAAACATCAGTCCACCACTTCACTCCAGAGTCAAATCAACAGTCAGCTGAGTGGACAGCAGCAGGTGAAAGCTGTCCAAAGTGACCAAAGTTGCAAACATCAGCAGGTAAGATTTTGGCCTCTGTATTTTGGGATGCTCAAGGTAATTTGTTCATTCATTACCTTGAGAAAAGAAGAACCATCAATAGCAAATATTATATAGAATTATTGGTGCATTTGAAGGAAGGAATCACCAAAAACAGTCACAAATGAAGAACAAAAAGTGATCTTTCACCAAGACAACGCACCTTGTCACAAGTTGATTGCAACAATGGCAAAACTACATGAATTGCACTTCGAATTATTTCCACATTCAGCCTATTTTCCAGATTTGGTCCACAGCAACTACTGACTGTTTGCAGACCCCAAAAGAATGTTCCAGGGAAAGAGATTTGGCTCTATAAGTGATATTGGAAATTGAGACGTATTTTGATGCCAAAAGCAAATCGTTCTACAAGAAAGGCATCGAATTGTTAGAGAAGTGTTAAAATTAGTGTATCACCCTAGTAGGAGACAATGTTGATGAATAAAGTCGAACTTTGCCTAAAAGTTGTTGTTTTATTAGTTAGGCCTGGGATTTATTGAGTGATATATTATCAGTTGGTGATTAATGACTTAGTAGACAGTTGGGGTTTTTTTTGTTTTTTGATATGTTGTGTTACCCCAAATAATGTATTTACTACTAGATTTGTGATACTTCTATAAAAAAATAAACAATGGATTGAAATGTTGTTTTGGTTGATGGTGAATGATAATAATGGCATAAATAATAATGACACAAGTAAAAGAATAGAAAACTGGCACAAGTGAAAAGTGGACTTGTAGTGAACAAAACAAATTGTAAATTTAAAATTCAAATGTGACTCATTGATTTTCTTAAAAAAATTTTTTTATAAATAAAAACAAATTTTATGGAATTTACAAACTTTGTACACAAAACTCACAAAATTTAACACCTCAATGTGAAATGTTTTTCAGCAAATAGCAAATTAGGAAACATCTAAAAAAACAAAAATTCAAATAATCTGTAATTATAAAAAAAAAAAAAACAAATTCTTTTTATGGACCCATTTTGCAAGTCGACTCAAAATTTGTTTGTCATCCAAGAATTATAGCCCAGAATTATATCCAAGTGTGAATTCCCAAATGACCTATTTGGAGCCCCAGAAAACAAAATAAAAGGATGAGACAAGAAAACAGTCACAGTAGAAAAAGTACAAGCATAATTAACACATCCCTTGAGACTCTTTAAACATGTTAAAATTGCATACCAGTATCTGTTTAATTTTAGCTATTTAAAGTTAAATTTCTAATTAAAGAATAGTTGTTGTCTGATTATTTACTAATAGTTCAAGTTGTCTGGGAACTGTCATGTACACACTATTGATGTCAGTGGGTCTATCACAAACCCCATCATGGAAGTCATATTAAGTAATAAAAGAAAAGAGAAGATTTGCTTCCAACATGTACATAAAACAAATTATACAATCAACTAATATTATTCGAACTCGGCTCCCCGATTTCTCATTCCAAGCTGATATCCCATGCACCACAATGCACATTGTATATAACATGCTAAAATTTCCCTTCTCTGATTCTATGTGTCTATGGCTTAGGGGTTAGCAACTGTAACTGACACCAAATTAGTCGAGTTTTGATCCCGGGCAGAAGCAAGTGGATATTTAGCCACACTGATGAGCTGTGATACAGTAAAACAGGTTTGTATGTGGATGACTAATATATGTATATATATATATATATATATATATATATATGTGTGTGTGTAGTGTTGAGTTGTGAGTTGTGCAAGAAGGATTTTTTAGAGTAAATTGCTCAATATTGGGGTGGAGATAGAGCATTGACAGTTTTAATGCAAATAATTTGTCCTGCTTTGTTAAAATAACAAATTCTTTGCATTAAGACTCTGTGTGTGTCTGTGTGTGTGTGTGTGTGTGTGTGTGTGTGTGTGTGTGTGCAAGTGCAAATGTAGTAGATGCTGATTCACCATTTGCTGAAGGAAGTTATGCTTGTTGTCAATGTATCAAGGAATATTATGGTTTAGGCATGTAAGGTCACCAGCTAATTGTGCAGATGTTATATTTTGCTTCTGAGTATGTTACAATGACTGCAGCATTGAAGAATAAACAAAATTAATTTATTGACTCTGGTTTTGATTGATTCCCCATCTGTTTATAGACACATCTATAAATCCGCTCTCATGAACTATATTTTTTTTACCTCTACAGAAAACCAAAATTTCACTATCTCTAAAAATAGACAGATAATAAAAATTATCACGTAAACAAAGCTATAGTTCAATCAAGCAATTAGAAAGCTTTTCATAACCAGCTATAAGAAAAGAAATAAACAAATAATAACAAGAAGACCAAAGTGTCCCATTCCTAAAAATAGATAGCTCAACCAAGTAATTGGGAGGTTTTCACAACCAGGATATAAACCAATGAGAAGTGAGCAACATTTTCAAAGCGGATTTATAGATGACTGTATCTCATCATTTGATTGTAGAGGTGCAGATGCCCTAATGGTTAACAACATAGAAAATAGAACCAATGATCAGAGTTCAAATTCCAGCCTAATTAACAAAAATATACAATGGTGATGATTAAGAATAAACTAGTTATGAGAAGTGATTAAGCAATGTAAGAAAAAAATTAAACTGTTGCATTCAAAAGTTCAGATGTGTGAGTCCAGATAAAAAATATTCACAGTACAAAAATGGAGTTGTCTCTCTTTAACTGTATTTTGTGTTAGTTTCAAAGGTAATTGCTTATTTAGAATATTATTTTCTCATTGAATGTTCCAGATGCAATTGAATGGAATTGATAACTGAATGTTCTGGATGTTATAGTCAGTCAGTTAAGGGCCATACGTAATACACGCTTTGGTTGATCATGTCTTGAAAGAGACATGACTGACTGGGCAAAAGATTATCTCGCAGTAGGTTACCATTGTTTTTTGTGGTAGACTGGTTGCCAGCCAAGGCTATAGAACCTAATCTCTCCTATTATTTAACTCATAACTGGAGGGAAGATTAAAAAGAAATCTATAGGAGGACAGTTGTGTTAAGAAATATAGTGTGTGTTCAAAGAATTATTTCAGCTTGGCAGTTTCAAAGTATGAGTGAGTTGGCACATTCGAATAGGTGAAGTTTAGACTGGTGTAGATTCTTGTGGCAGTTGAAAACTCACTGGTTGAAGAGACAATATCCAGATTTGATATACATATCAATCAAGCTCAACTTTACTGTGCAGGAAAACTATGTGTCTCGTGCCAAAATTAAATTAGAGAAAATTGACCAATCAAAACGCAAGCTTTTGTAAAAAGTAAGGAAGCTGGTAGGAATCACCTTCTACCAAAAGTACACAAATTTTGATTAGATAAAATCAAGCGATTGGTAGTAGTATTTTCCAATGAAATCTAGAGTTTTTGCAAAGGAGAGTCTGTAATGTGACTGGTCCCAACCTGGCAGCTTGACTCCAGCCACTTTCTCATCAGCGGGACATGACTTCCCTCTGTCTCTTCTACAAATATTTTTATGGCTTCTGCTCCAAAGAACTTAAGTCACTGGTGCCCCCTCCACAAGAATTTACTTGGGCAACCAGACTAGCATCAAGGTCCCACCCCTTTACAGTTAGATCGACCAAATGCAGGCAACAATTCTACTCCAGCAGCTTCTTTTCTCGTGCTTCCCACCTGAAGAACTCCCTTCCATATACTTGCTTTCCTGACAGCTACAACCTCCAAGAATTTATCCACTTAACTCCAGCCCTTTCCAGATCACCCCATGTATCTTGTTTTTTTTCTTTTCTCGCTACCTTTGTAACTGTTTTCACTCCTGTGTTTACATCCTTCTGTTGCCCTTTCTCTTTCACCCCCTATAGCTGGTTCGTCTTTGTCTTCACTCTTCTCCTGCCTAAAACTTTAACTCTCTTATGTAGCCCCCTGCACATCAGTGGCAGTACCACCTTGCTTGGGGTGAAATGATTAAAAAAAAAAGAACAATTTGTGTTCACTTCATACTAATACCCTCAGGAAAGTCACTAATGTGTCTCTTTTACTCCCAACTATTGGTTAAATAACAACCTCTCCAGCTATTGTGGGTAGCCAATCTAAAAGTGCAACATTGAATATGAAGCCATAAACCTCAAAAATATGAAAGTGGATTTATACATTTTCTTTATTCTTGAGAACCAACAACAAAAATGTTAAACACGACTTATTTATTAGATTGCTTATTCACAAAAATAGTTTTATATTTGCAAGATTATAAAAATATGTGATCAAATTATAATGAAATATTATTTACAATTTCATAAAGAAAGAAATATGAAAAAAAGATTTTTATTCATGAATTTATAAAAAACATCTGTGAACAAGAAAATTTAAATAACCACACAACAACAAGTAATTGTAATTATAAATTTTAAAAAATGCATTTTCTGGGCATTTCTTTCATTTTCTCTCACCACATATTTAAATACTTTAGTAAATAAAATCATTTTTGTACATAAGTAATCTTATAAATAAATTGTCAATTCTCAAGAATAAAGAAAATGTATTAAGATTCAGTTTAGATATTAAGATTCGATGTAGATATCAACATACAAAGTAGATATTAATTTTCAATTTAGATATTATGATTCAATTTAGATATTAATATTCAAAGTTGATATTAATATTAAATGTTGATATTAAGATTCAATTTAGATATTAAGATTCAATGTAGATATTAAGATTCAATTTAGATATTAAGATTCAATGTAGATATTAAAATTCAGTTTAGATGTTAAGATTCAATGTATATATTAAGATTTAAATTATAACTACCAGTGATGTTTGGTTTCACTAAAACGAGAAGATGGCCAAACTTTCTGGTTTCATGTAATGTCTAAATTGAGTAAGGAAAAGAATGAGACACAGCTTAATATCCAATTATATAAAGAACTAAGGATAAACTGCTGTATAAATGATGCAAAAATAAAAATAACACTGACATCTCATTTTAACAGGTATATTTACAAAAATTACACAGAAATATCCTAAAATACTACAGAGTAAATTTATTTTAAAAAATCACTATTGGCTTAAAGCACAGCCTCCAGATGACTTCAGAATTTTTTGCATCTCTTCTCTTCTAGATGGTCTCCTTGTTTAAGTTGGTGAATGCTGTCATAGTCCTTGCCTTCAGTTCATCTTTGGTATTACAAGGAGTTTGTTGGTCTCTTGCTCAACTGCAGCCTAAACATAATAATCTAAAGGGTTACAGTCTGGGGTTAGGTGGCCAGAAGTAAGAGGGTAATGTGATTGCAAAAATTGTCTGACAGCTTCTGCTTGTGTGGCATGATGCAGAGTCCTGTTACCAGACATAGGGTCTTTCAGCAGCCACCCTCTTGACCCAGAGCAGCACTACCTCAAGGCACAATGTAGGCCTCCATGTTGAGTCTGTAGTACCCCCTTACTAGAAGTCAGAAATAATACTACCTAAACATATTAACTTTGTCTTCTTCTTCCTCCTCTTCTCCAGGTGCTTCCACCTAGGTCACGAACTACTATCCCAGAAATCCCTTCATCTCTCACTCCCTCTCTTTCTCTCTCTCTGGCCCATCTCTACTGACCAACAATTAGTAGCAGTTTAGCTTTTTTTGAGTTCCTCAAAAGATTTCACACCAGCCACACATGCTACTCCCGCCAGCGGACATTTTAGCCAGCCACGAGGAACTCACACAAGAACGGAGACAAAATTAAATAAAGTTTGTTTTAATAGGTTAATATTGTATCTCTTAATGATCATCCAAAACATACTAGGTACAAATATTACAATTGGTGACCCCGACTTCAAGTATATAAACGCAACCTTCTCGAAACTCCAGGATAAATGCAACATTTCAACTTCACGTTGCAAACGATTTAAGAGTGAACCTTTGACGTGAGTAGAAAAAAAATTTTTTTCCTCTTTTCTTCATTTACAAGAACACAAAAAAACAAATATATATATATACATACATACACACAAAAAAAAATGGAAGAAGCCTATCTACAGCAAATTAATATAAAAACACCAAAACGGCAGTGAATGGCTGGTTTTCCATTCTGGAAGCGCAACTCCACCTGCACAATATAACGGCCTCCACAACAAAATTTTACATGGTCATATCATCTCTGCCTGCAGAGGTGGTAGCAAAAATACCTATAGCAACTTTAGAATCAAGAAACTATGAGGAAATAAAATGTTCATTAGTTGAGGCCCATGAAAGGACTGAGCCAGAATTGCTCAACAAATTAATGTCAACAAGTACCATTACTGGCCGCCCCTCAACAAACTTATAGGAAATGCCATCAATAGTAAAACGGATAGGTATCGGTGAAGAAATTATAATACACAAATTCCTTCAGGCCCTACCAGCGACAATTTCCCCCGTCATTGCCTCACAAAAGGAGCTAAGTCCAACTCAACTTGGAAAGCTAGCAGATGAGCTCATGCCTTTGCTTAACAACATCAACGTGGCAGCATTCATTGCTCAGCATAATTTCACAAAAAACTGATAAAAACAAAATCAATGTTCCTATGTCAATAGGAATTAAACCTTATTTTCCTGAACAGAAAACCAAAATATGTAGAGCATAGCTCTATTTTACCAAGCAAGCGAGAACTTGCAAAACTTGGTGTAAATGGCCAAAGAAACAAAATATAAAAATACTACCAAGCTTGCGTCCACCCACACCAACACCAACAGACTCGGGAAACTAGCAGCGTGAACCATGTCTGTCCCCTTGAGTTTACCACTATTACAAATCAATGCACAATTAGGGACAACAATATTAAAATTCATAGTAGATACTGGCGCAAGTATCACAATAATACCAGCGTCTATGTTAAATGGCATCTCATTAAATCCAACACCAGTATCACTTACCACTGCTAATGGAGAGAAAATAAAATGCCACGGACAAGCAAACCTAGAGATTGGGATACCTAGTTTGAGAATGGTCATTTTCCTGGATATTTGTCATCGCAGATATCACTAATCCTCTCCTTAGATTTGACTTCTTAAATGAATTTGGTCTTATAATCGACTGCAAAAATAAATCAATTTACGACCCATTAATAGCCACCAAAAAAAATTAATATTAAACTTGATATCTCCAGTAAATGTGGTCATTAACAAAGTGGAACTACCCACACTAATTCAAACCAGTCTGGATAAATACCCAGAAATCATCTCTCCACATATAAACAAAAATAACAACTACTGCAGTGTTTATCACAGAATTGATACAGGTAGCCACGACCGGTTTTTGCAAAATCCAGACAGCTATCTGCTGAAAAACTAACAGTGACTAAGGAAGAATTTAAAAGACTCATACACAAAGGCGTGATAGCTTCTTACAAGTCTAAGTCCCTCACCAACAAGTTCAGGAGTTCTTTTCTCATCAGAATGATCAGTTTTCTAAGCTGACATACCTTCGTAATCACCATTAGATTCATACAACTCTTTCCAAATCCTCTGCAATGTTATCAGATTGACACTCAAACACACTGAAATGCTCATATTGAGTCTTCTGACTCAAATGCTAATCAGTACATCTTACTTGTTTCTAAATTTCTGGCAGAGTGAATTGGGTCATGGTGCTCTTTTTCTCACAAGCGATGCCCAACTGACCCTACTATACTGTGTAGTTAAGAAAATCAAAAATAAACAATGCACATGCACAAAATAAAATCAGAATATAAGATGGCGACAATTTATCCAACGCACCCTGTATATAGAAGGTATTTATACTAAATTTGACAGAGTCTAATGCTTTGATTTTTTTCAAATTGGTTTGAACTCTCTACATTGGGAAACCTAGTTACTAAAGTTTTAGAGGGGTCAAAGGTAACTGATATGGATGAGTGGAAGCCAGCTGAATATTGGAAAACACTTACCTGCATCATCATAATTTGAAGAAGAAATCAGATTATTTACTTAATCTTTAATAAATATGACTTCTTTTTTTTTTTAATTAATTCACCCCCAAACAAGGTAATAATGCCACTAAGATGCAAGGGAGTGAAAAAGAATGAAAAGAATTTAATGAACAGATATATTAAAAAGATTTTTATTCATGAATTTATAAAAAACATCTGTGAACAAGAAAATTTAAATAACCACACAACAACAAGTAATTGTAATTATAAATTTAAAAAATGCATTTTCTGGGCATTTCTTTCATTTTCTCTCACCACATATTTAAATACTTTAGTAAATAAAATCATTTTTGTACATAAGCAATCTTATAAATAAATTGTCAATTCTCAAGAATAAAAAAAAATGCAATGAACCCAAACCTAAACAAGTAACAAAGGATAAACCTTTACTCCTGTTCAAAAGACTTGGGAGGAGTGTGATCCAGATGATAGATGAGCCCATCCACTCCTATACATTTTGCCTAAAAGAAATATTATCCATGAACATGCCAAATTCTATTTAAGAGTACAAAAACTAGGAGAGTCAATATAAATTTATATCAAAAACATATGAACTGGCAGAATATTGTAACTTTTCTGACAAAAACAACAAAATAAGGGACCACTTAGTAGATAGACTGAAAAATAAAGAACTCTTAGAGAAATGACAACTAATGTCAAACTTTAACTCAGAAAAATATATAGAGATATTCAAGCTAAGTCAGTGAATAATATCAGGAATAAAAACCAAAATTTGAAACCATTAATATGAAAATATTTAATGGAAAAGTTTGGAAATTTTCTAAAATTCAGGTTGTAGACACCTTAATTCAAACAATTACCCCACTAAAGATGAAATCAGAACACATTGCAAAATGAACCAAGATTAAATCAGCAGAAAATATTGTAAAATGAACCATTGTAAAATTTTGCAAATAAAAAATTAACACAATGAAATTAAAACATTTGACAGATGTACATTTCTTAAGAGTAGTATTTGAAGAGAAAAGGCAAAAGAAAATGGCCCCTTGATGCATAAAATTATGTTAAATACCCCTTATCTTTAAAATTGACACAGGAGCTAATATAGACATTATCAGCTGCAAGACATTTAAAAATTTAAAGTAAAATCCAATTTCAAACCAAGCCTGGATTGACACCTTGAATTTATTTACAATAAAAACAGAATTTAAAGATAGACCATATACAATAGACATTCATGTAATAGGCAACCAGAATTCAAAAAATTCTTTATCTAGAGCAGGGTTTCCCAACTTGAACAATATTATCCACTGTCAGATAATTTCAATTGTTGGGTGAGCAATTCTTTATCTAGAGCAGGGTTTCCCAACTTGAACAATATTATCCACTGTCAGATAATTTCAATTGTTGGGTGAGCAATTCTTTATCTAGAGCAGGGTTTCCCAACTTGAACAATATTATCCACTGTCAGATAATTTCAATTGTTGGGTGAGCAATTCTTTATCTAGAGCAGGGTTTCCCAACTTGAACAATATTATCCACTGTCAGATAATTTCAATTGTTGGGTGAGCAATGAGTAACTGAACAGAAAATTGTGGATGATTAGAAGTTTTGGTAGGTGATATAGGATTTTGAGTATTAAAAATGTATTTCAACATATGTTACTCCCCAAAAATATTTGAAGGTGATATGCAAAGGACCTGTATAAAAAATATAAAAAACAGGAGGCTAAATGATAATAACTGGGTTACATTCCTAGATAAGATATAAGTATTTTTTATGAACAAATAATATTTTGGTATTTTCTATATATTTTTCAATTGTAAAACTTGCTTTCATTTGACCTTTAAGATAGTAGTAGCAGCAGTACCAGCAGCAGGCACTACCATATAAAATGTTATTTGTTTACTACATTTTTTTACTAGTCAGTTTATGAACCAGTTACAAACATTTACCAAACAATTTTGGTATGCTTTTGAATATTTGCTATACATGTGGCTGGTGGAAAATCTGGTGGGTAATAATGTTAAAAAGCAGGTTGGAAACCTGCTGATCTACAGACACAGTGTAATATATGGAGCTGATTAGTGTCATAGAGTGAACATAAAAATGGAAAGAGTAATACCTGATATATGAAGGATGACTCCATAAAAATTACTCTAAAAAGTTGTGATCAATTGCCAGAAAGATACCTTTTGTGATTCTATTTAAAGGAAAAAAATAAATGCTCAGAAAAAGAAGATATAATATAATAGAAGATAGATAGATTAAACTATTGCCCGGTTCACACTCCACCCACGTCTGTTGAACAGGTGAAGAGGCTCATCCCTTGTTTCCTGTTTAGGATGCGGTTTCCGGTTTTCTCTTTTCCAATCTTCTCACTTTTTTTTTTCAATTGGAGTAGATAGACTAAACTATCGCCCGGTTCACACTCCACCCATGTCTATTGAACAGGTGAAGAGAATCATCCCTTGTTTCCTGTTTAGGATGCGGTTTCTGCTTTTCTCTTTTTCAATCTTTTCACTCCTATGTAGCCCCCTGCACATCAGTGGCGTTACTGCCTTGCTCAGGGTGATATGATTTTAAAAAAAATAGAAATGTTGAGTAAGGTTGAGTAAGATTTTGTACTCCTATCACTTCATTAAAAAAAAAAAAAAAAAAATAGACAAAGACATACAGTTGTGTGTGGAGCTGAAAAAATTAAATTAAGCAAGAAACTTTATATGTTATCCAACTTGGATAACATCATGTAAATTAAATGGTTCAATTTTTTTTTCTTTTTCAGTGTTGGATATAGGTAGTGGATTCCATCAGATGAAAAAAGCCAGTTGTTAACAAATAATTTGAGCTATATCATTCTAAATGACTACCCTTTGGTCTTTCATCTGCACCCTAAATTTTTTAGCATCACATGTCTAAATTATTAGGGGTTTGGGAAGTTTTAAAGTAATTATGGACAATATTTTAATTTATGGCAAAATGGCGGATGAATCTGATGAAAGGAGCTTAAAAGCAGTGAAATGTACAAATCAACCAAGCATTAAATTAAATGAAGAAAAATGCAAATTTCAAATAAGTGAAAGCAGATACTTTAGATATATCATGAGTCAGTAAGTTAAGTACCATATATGATAGATGCTTGGGTGATCATGTCTTGATAAAGACATTACTGACTGGGCAGAAGATTTTCTAACAATAGGTTGCCATTACTTTTTGCAGTAGAATGGTTGCATACCTTTCACAAGGGTATTTTCATGTAATTGAATGCAATGAATTCAACTGAAATTCAAACTCATTTCTCCGATTTCTCGTTCAAAGCTGATATTCATTCGATTCTCACTGGGTACCTCATACTTTCGGCCTTGTGCCACATCTAAGCGTCGCTTAGAAAAATCAACAATGCATATTAAACTCATGAGACAAGGGGATAAAACCTAGTTGTAAAAGGGTTAAAGCAATATGGGAGTTACCTGCCCCTATTTCAATAACCAAACTTAGAATTAATTAATGGTATAATTCAGTATTTAAGCTGATTTTTACCTAATCTAGCAAATGCAATTCTACCAATGCTATCAAAAAAGGATACATTTTGGTCCTGGAATGACCCATAGAAAAAAGCATCCAGCAAAATTAAAGAAATGTTAATGTCAACACTCTCTTATCTCTTATACCAGCCAATCAATAAGTGTAATGATGTAAGCAGCTATGGTCATGGAACAACTATTTTCCAAGTAGAGGAAGGAAAATTAAAAGCTGTACCTTGTTCCTCTTAACCAACAGAAAAATATGCACAAATGAAAAAAAGAAAATAGTGCTTAGCAAGCATATAGACTTGTAGGAAGTGTGATGAATATGTTTATTATTGGGCTGGATCTGCTTCACATCTAGTCCCACTAATTGTCATTGGTGGAACTTGTTGCTAAGTATTGAGAGGCTCATCAACGTTTCCTTCTGTATGAAATGAGTGGTATGTTGAAGTTGAATCTGAAGAGATGTTTGTAGCCACTGCATACTAGAGTAGGAGGGTTCAGGGGTTGGAGAGTGTGATGATACCGACCGAACAAAAGCAATGAACCAGATGTGTGCTCTCTCACAACTAAAAGGCAAATGAATAAAACTCATCACACACATCCAAGTTTGCACAGATGTTCCAGTTGAAAAGTAAAAATTAATCAAATATCAAATTACCATTTCGTGAGCCTATACAAATTTACCAGCCAATGGGAAGCCTGGAATCAAATACAAAGATGAAATTCAAAACTAGCTTTTGATCCAAAAAGCAGACATAAAAAGCAGAGACACAAAAGCTTCATCAGACAGAAGGAATCTTAGGCTAGAGCTGATTAGTTTCTCCCTTGACTTAAGTCAAGCGGCTACTATGCTGACCTCTTTCTCCCTGTTCTCAAAAGTACTTATTGACCTTTTAAAAGACATTCCACACAAACCAACTTGCTGACCTACTGACCTTAGAAGTGGCAACTCCTAAATGAACATTCTTTACCTACAAGACGCTTCCACATTTCTAAGCCTTTATCTCTTTCAGCTCATCATTATTTTCCATGAACAATTTAACCTCCGTTGGACTTATATTCAAGTATTATTTTAATTGTAAAAACATTAACTGAAATGTGTATATATATAAATGTTATTTTATATTCAAATTGCCTTTCTTGATTTTATAATCATTTTATGAATTATAGTGGGCTATCTTCCCACAAGGCCAAATTCCGTTAACCTGCACGGTATACAATTACCCTTCACTACAAACGGAATCCTACTACAACTAGAAAAAGAATAAGAGAAGATAAGATACCTGCTATAAGAGCTCTGGCTTTTCTTTGAACTCTTTGTATTTTCATATTTTCTATTTGTCTTCTAGTGTTTTCAAAGAATGTTGTTTTTTCATGGAAGGTCTTCTCCAATTTTTTCTTTCATCTCACTAATTAATACTCAAGAATTAAAATAATAATCCATTAAGATGTCAAAGGAGGCACAGAAAGACCTTAAAGCTGAGCATGTCCACAAAAGAGTACTCTTAATAACTGACACACTGTCAAGAACCCTTCAAAATAAAGTGGTTAGTAGCACATATGAAGAGGCAAACGCTTTTATAGATAGCATCATAAAAACAAGATCAGGAACTGATAAAAAATTAGAAGAAATTAGGAATGCTGCACATAAGCATAGAGTTTTGAAGAAAGTAATGTATCTAACATTGAATGGGTGGCCAAAAAAAGAGTACTCAATCAATGAAGGAGTTCAGTGTTATTTTAACTACTGGAATGAACTATCAGTGCACCAAAATATATTATTTTATTAAAATTATGTCATAATTCCCCAATCACTTAAATACTTGCTAAAGAATGAAGATCAACCAACATGTACAACCTGACAAGCTCACTTACAAGATGTGCTTATCTCTGTCTTTTCTACAAATATTTTCATGGCTTCTGCTCTTAACCTTGTGCCCTGAACCACATGAATTTACTCATGCTACTAAATTGGCAAATAGGTCTCACACTTTTACCATCAAAATAGTCAAATGTAACTGCCATTTCTATTCTATCAGTTTCTTTTCTTGCACTTCCCACCTGTGGAACTCTCTTTCATATAGTTGCTTTCCTGATAGCTACAATCTTTAAAAGTTTAAGGACAATGTCAATTGCCATCTTTTAGCTTGTTCTCCCTTTTTCTTTCCTTTTCTCTCACTGTAACTCTCTGTGCACCAGTGGCAGTACTGTCTTGCTTGGGATGAAAAAATTATTTAAAAAAAAACTCACAGTGAAACACATATTAACTAGATGTACTAATTTAGCCACTAGAAGACATAATAACTTCAAGGAAAACAACATGAGAAATCTGCCAACATAATATCCTACCTTAAAGGAATAGGTTTATAACAAAATATATAACATCTACAATAAATTATTTACAAAGTATATCTATAAAGCATATGTTTTTCCTGAAAGTACAAAATTATATAAAAATATCAGTAGTTGAAGGCATGTACAAAATATTTAGATTTTGGCATTAAATAATCCATAGGGATTGATATCCTATTAAACAAAAACAACCAACCAACTAATCTAATCACTTAAACAGAAATCTTGAAAATCAGTCACATAGAACAGAAATCTTACAAGTGAATATTTGAGATTAAATAAAAGCTGAGAAACAGGTAACATCTTAATATGGTGACCAAAGATGTCTCAAGAAATAGAAGATTTTCTCAAAAGATGTGGATTTTGTAACCTAAAACAGCCTTCAAATCCACATGAAACTCTAAAATCTACTAGACTACTGGAAAGACCATAAAAAAAGTTAAGAACAGACATTCTAAAACTGGAGAATTAACACTAATTAGTGGTAATTGACTATTTTTCATGACACATGGAAATGATACATGTATACTCACTAGCCAGCACATATATTATAGGAAAATTAAAAAAACATTTTCAGTAGATTTGGTATTCTGGATGAAATAGTGAGTGATGATGGAAAAACAATTCACAAGTGCAGATTTTAATGGCTTTGAATTACAATATGGATTTATATATACTACTGCAAGCTTTCATTTCCTCAACAATAATGCAGCTGTAGAAATTGGAGTCAAAATTGAAAAAAAAAAATTGCAGCAGTCATACATATTTCTTGCATTGCCTCACTGAAAACAAAGGATGTTAATGAACCTTCTGAACTGGATAGTTTGAAACAATAAATGCTTCAAGATAAAATAATGATAATGTTTTCGATAAATAAATTTAAATGGGTTTTTATTTTATTTATGAAAATGCAATTAATTTCTGATTTACCTAATATAGAGTTAAAGCTGTTTTCAATAGTATGTATATTTAGCTAGAATTATATTTATAGATGTAGATAAGACTAATTAGTTTCCTTGATGTGGAGAGAGATTTCCCAAAAGATTTATTTGGTGTAATACTAGACATACAGGGTACGATAGATGAATTGTCATCTAAATTATGCAAAAAACATGAAGATAATACTGACATCTTATTTTAACAGGTATATTTACCAATACTGCACAAAAATATCTTGAAATACTAGAGAGTAAATTTATTCAATAAAATCACCATTGGCTTTAACCACAGCCTCCAAATAATTTTAGAATCTCTTGCATCTCTTCTGTTTGGTCTCCTTATTTAAGTTGGTGAATGCTGCCATAATCCTTGCCTTCAGTTCATCTTTGGTGTTATAAGGAGTTTTGTTGGTCTCTCAATTAACTGTGTCCCACACATAATAATCAAGAGGGTTAAAGTCTAGGGAGTTAGGTAGCCAGATGTAAGGCAGTAATGTGGTTGCAGAAATTGTCTGACAACCATGACTGGGTTCTTCTGCTAGCGTGGCATGGTGCAGAGTCATGTTGCTAGACATAGGGTCTTTCAGCGGCCACCTCTTGACCCAGAGCAGTACTACCTCCTCACTACCTACTTGATGTAGGTTTCCATGTTGAGTCTAAGGCACTCACCAACAAATTCAGAAGTTTTTTTTCTTATCTGAATGATCAGAGTAAGTTTTCTGAGCTACCATACCTTCGTAATCACCATTAGACTCATTCAACTCTTTCTGAATTCTTTGCACTGTCCTCAGATTAACACTCTGAAATGTTTCTATTGGAGCTTCCATTACAAACGCTAATCAGTACGGAATGCCATTTCCAAATTTTTGGCAGAGTGAATTGCATTATGGTACTCTTTTTCTCACAGACAGTGCCCAGCTGACTCTACTATACTTGGCAGTCAACAAAATAAAAAAGACAAACAAGGTGCATGCATAAAATTATAAATGTAAAATGGCAACAATTTACCAATTGTGCCCTGTATATGTGAGGGTGAGACTGTATTTTATCATAAATTTGTTCAGTTTCTATTGTTTTACCGAAGATAAAATAATCAAATTTAAAATATAATTGTTTGATTATTTAAAATACTACATTTATTAGAAAGTATCAGTTTAAATAGAAGAGTCATAAAATAACTTCAAAGTGACAAAATTTTGGTTTATATGGTTTATAGTTTTTTTCCTGTTAGGTGTTGTTGCTAAATAAAATGGAAAATTAACACTTGCAACACATATTGTCCATTTTAATCTCATTCAAGTTATGTGCATATACATTTGCATGGTATATGTATATTTTAATTTTTAAATCAATGACTTAAAATATCTACAAAATAAAATTAAAATTGAAATTAAATAATTTTATAACAAAGTAATTTTCAAAAGTTCAATAAAATCTTATAATTATCTGATTTTTGGTATTGGAAAATTTATGGATGAGGGGCTTAAAAATTAATGGATTTTAAAGTTTTAATTTTTTACATTTTTTTTTAACTTAATGGAATTTTTAAAAATAAATGGATTCTGGGAAGGTTAAAAAATTAATGTATTTTAAAGTATTAGTTTTAATTTTTGTTAAAAAATTAATTAAATTTTTAAATTAACGGATTTTAGGAGGGTTAAAAATTAATTGATTTTTCACTGAGAGATTAATTTTTCCATTTTTCTTCTCATTTCATTTTACAATTTTTACCTGAATTCACTTTTTGTGGCTATTAATTTTTAAAAGTTTAACCTCAATTCACTTTCTTGCCAAAAGTAATAAACAGGGTATTTATTCTGTGGCTATCTCTAGTCTGTCAGGTTCTAGGTACCAATAAATAAATAGGAATCAATTGATATTGATATATGATAGATATTAATAAATTGATATCAGTAGATAAAAACATAGTGAAAGAATTATCAATAAGATAAAAAAGCACTCTAACTGTAGGTAAGAGAAACAAAACCTGATCAGTTTTATTTTTTTATTTTATTTTACAGCCAATTTGATGTACATAAAACTGTTAATATTTTTCTTTTTCTTGTCTCCTACTTTATGATTTTATTGTTCATTCCATAATAGCAATGGCCTAAACTGAGTAGGAGGGGAATATGTCTAGTGGCTTATTTCAAACTTGGTCAAAATGTGTAAGTGTGCATGTGTGTGCACATTAAATATCACAGGTATGTAAGTGACTCATGCACAATACAGACAGACAGACAGACAGAAGAAGAAGAAGAAGAAGAAGAAGAAGAAACAACAACATTGTGAATGTGGTAATACAGATTAGGACAACAGTCTGAACAATGTAAATAGTTACAACAGCTCATTTCAGAAATATAGACAGATAAATTTATCGTTAATTTTATATATATGTTTATGCACTTACTGGATATTTAATATAAATATATAAATATATATATCTGCATATGTTAACTTAATAAGCAAAGTAAATAGAAAGAAAGAAAGAAAGAAAGAAAGAAAGACGAGATATTACGATTAAGATTTATGTCTGCCGTAAAAAATGTCAGCATTTTAAATACATTTTTTCAAATTATTATTTTTATAGTTTTCTCTTTTACTGTAAAGAGTATTTCTCCCTCCTGGCTTAAATATTTCAGAATAATCTGACATTGTTATAAAAAGACATTGTCACCTGGCATTGTCAGTGTAAGGAAGATAATTCTATAACAGCAATATTTTTCAAGTTATTATATTAGTATGCTACTTTTTTATAGTGTTGATTTTTAGCTTTTGGATTCATAAACATAATTAAACAGTCTGCCAATGTCATAATAAAAATCATTGAAAGTTGTCAGTGCAAGGGAGATAACTCTACACAGCTGAACGCTATAGTTAATACAAATAAAATAATATCTGGTATATTATATAGTAAGGTAAGATTGTGAATAGACTAACAACAAATATATCTGTAGTTTTGGTTGAGTAACATTTATCAAGTCCAGTCTTGTTTGCAAAGCATAATTGCTATAAATAGAAATAAACAGAATAATAATAACAGGTGTGAATCTAGAGCTAGGATCAAAGGGGCTCAAACTCTTCCCAACAAGGATAAATCATAAACTATCTTTAAATATAAAAACTGAATAGAGCATAACAATAATAATTGAAAAAATATAAAACACTGTCATGTTTTTATGATATTAGTGATCTATTATCTTAATATCTCCCTCATCTCTTTCTTTCTTTCTTTCTTTCTTTCTTAACTTATATCTTTATTAATAAAAAAAACTCAAATAATCTTTAATAGTTAGAAACAAAGCTGTATTATTTTCTATCTAATATAAGTAAGATTCACTCTGTTTTATTTTTTATAAATGTTTTATTCATTAATTTTAAGGTAATTTATATTTTTCTACTTTACTATTTCTTGCCAGTTTTTGTGCTAAAACATTACAACTCAAAAAATGTCTATGAAAGATGTCACAACACATATTATTACTTTCTTTTTTATGTTTGAAATTCGGACAAGATTTGCTTCTGATCTGAACTTGCCTGTTTGTTCTAATTTGATATGGTATTCTGTTTATTCCTCCTTGTTTTCAAATTAAATCTTCTACTGAACCAGTAAGTAACTTCCTGGCTTTAACTAACTTAAAACTTAGTAAATTTACTTTCCTTAATCTTAATTTTTTTTTTTAAATTGGAGGAGATAGACCCTACTATCACCCGGCTCATACTTCTACCAACTTCTATTGAACAGGTGTAGAGGCTCATCCCTTATTTCTTGTTTACAAAGTGGGTCTTGGTTCTTTTCCTCTCCTCAGGCCTTAATATTGGTATTCTTGCAATTTTTCTGTGATGAGTGCAGTCAGTGGCAACGTCTCTTCATAGTGAGGGTACCAGGTTGACAGTTTTTGGTTGCTGCTTCCGACTGGTACTTAGAAGCCTTACCTTTTGCATAGCATCAAGAGTGACTGCTCTGATCAAAAATTGCATAATATCAGGGCTCTTGCAGTGCCATGATGTGCATGGATAGATGTCTCTGTAAGAGCTTCTAATGGGCAACCCTGAGGCCCCCATTATGCTCCTTTCCTGCACATGTTGCAATTAAAGACCATCTGTCACTTCTACTTGAGACCTTACCTCTGCAAACAATCACATTCCAAGGAACAAAGCTAAACCAGCCAAATGAAAATCACCTAAACCACTCAACATTTCCTTCACAAACATCCATGGTATACTTACCAACTTCTGCAGCATGGAATCTTTCCTCCACAGAAAGTACCCTGATATCCTAGCAATTTACAAAACCAATCTTAACCCTTTAATCCTCTTTTCTGATTTCTTAATTCCTAGTTACCTTCCACTCTTAAGGAAGGACTCTTTTGTCCATATGCATAGTCTGGGGGTTTACGCCATCAAATGCCTCCCTTTGCTAAGGTGACTTCTCTCAAATCTTCTGACCATTTATATATGTGTCTCTGTCTTTCACTTCTAAAATCAGTGAGCTATCTTTTCTTTCTCTACTGCTCTTATTCGTTGCCTGACTGCTCTTTACTAGACAGTGTCTCTGACAATATAGATAAGGCTCTTTCTTTCTACCTATTTACTAACATGTTTGTGTTTGGAGATTTTAATGCCTACCATGCCAAGGGGCTGAAAAACTCTGTTACTGATCCTGCTGGCATCTATACTATGAACTTTGCAACTACTCAGTCTCTCACACAAGTGATAGATTTCCCCACGCACTTTCCTAGTGTTTCTATAGGACACACTTTTCTGCTAGATTACTGTTTCATTTCTATCCCTGACTCCTGCCAAGTCATGCAGTTTTTCCCTCTTGGAAACTCTGAACCTACTGTGGTTTCCATTATCTCTCTCCACTCCCACTCCCACATAAATCTCCAACCAACAGAATTTCTTACTGCAACAAAGATTAGACTGGGATTTGTTCAGTGATTTTCTGTGTGACATCCCTTGAGAAAAAGTGTTTAGCCTCCCTGTTGAAGCCTGTACTTCTGAGGTCTCCTGGTTGAAAGTTGACATCAATGCTTTCATACCAGCCAGGAAGTTTTGTTTTAAACCTTATTCATACCCCTGGTTCCTTTCTACCTGCTTGACTGCCATTGCCCACAGAAATCACTTCTTTCAGCCATATTGAAGCCACATGTTTGGCCACAATAGGCGCCTTTTTGTTTCTGCTCATAATGAGTGTAAGAGAATCTTAAGCTGTTGTTTACTGATAGAATGAAGCAGTGTAAAGCAGCCTTATTTTTTTTTCATTTTTTTATAATCATATCGCCCCAAGCAAGGCATTTTACTGCCACTGTTTTGCAGGGGGTTACATAGGAGGAAATTTATGAGAAAGAGTGACAGGTTATAGGGGGTGTCAGGAAGTGGGTAAGAGAAAGATGAGAATACTGATGAGAGTAGAGTGGACAAAGAAAGGAGCATGAGAGGTTAGTGAGATAGATGACTATTGACTTTACATTTAAAATCTTGGAGATTGTAGCTGTTGGGGAAGTAAGTAAATGGAAGGGAATTCCACAAGCAGGAAGTGCGAGAAAAGAAGCTACTGGAGAAGAATTTGTGTTTACATTTTATTGGTTTCACAGTAAAAGGGTGGGACCTAGTTGCTAATCTTGTGGCCCAAGTAAATTTATATATAGGGAGCACCAGTGAGCTAAGTTCATCGGAGCAGAAGCTATGAAAGTATTTGTAGAAGAGACAAAGTTTGGCTCCAAAGACTACTGGCAGCTCTGCAAAAGTGTGTTGAACAACAGAAAACCCTCCATCCCTTCTTTAATCAATAAATTTGAGGTTTCTCACAGCCACAGCAGACAAGGCTGAGTGCTTTGCTTGCAGATTCTCCTCCAACTCCATATTTGACTTTTCTGGAGTATTCGCACCTGACTTCTCATCTAGAACTGAGGTTCAGCTGAGGGAAATATACATAATCCACTCTCTGGTCTCTCACATAATTTCAATGCATGACCCCTGGAAAGGCAAGCAAAGGTGACAGAATCCCAGTTGTCATGAAGAAATGTGCCTTTGAACTCTCCTCTGTCCTCTCCAAACTCTTTAACTACTGCCTCTCTGCTTCCTGCTTTCCTGCCTGATGGAAACCCTCCTCTGTGGTTCCTGTATTTAAAACTCTGGAGAACCATCGAACATCTCTAATTATCACTCTATCAGCCTCCTACTGATTTTTGGCAAAGTGTTCAAGGCTATCATTAATGTTGAAGTGGTTCAACATCTCACAGCTCATAACCTATTCTCTAATAGAAAGTATAGTTTCTGCTTAGCCAGAGTCTGGCATGCTGGCTTTCTGCACAAACTACAAGGCTATGGTATAACTGGATGCTTGTTTGATTTGATCCAATCATTCCTATCAAATTGCATAATGAAGGTAATTTTGAGTGGGCATACCTCCAAATTCTATCAACAAACATGGGTGTCCCCCAGAGCTCTATCCTAGGTCCGACACTCTTTCTGACATTCATCAATGATCTCCCTGATGTGATCAAATCCCAAGTATGCATTTATGCTGACAACATCACTATTTACTCCCACCTCAGTAAGAAATCTGCCAAAGCTAATCTTGCTGCTGATCTTGAAATAGACTTGATCTATAGTGAACTGGGTTAAGAAATGGCTTGTAAATTTTAATGCTTCCAAAATGAAGCTACCATACTTTAACCACTATAGACAGACTATTGCCCAACAGCATGGATCAAGCTAGACTCCTGGAAAGTAATACACTGCACCTATTTAACCTCATTCTCTCAGCTGACCTCAAGTGGAATGAATCAATAGCTAAATCTATTGCAAGGAAGGTTGGGTCAATAAATTTTTCTTACCTGAATCCGTTTTACATATATACAAATCAACCATCCTCCTATGCATTAAATACTGTTGTCATATCTGGTTGGGTGCCCCTGCTATTCATCTCAAAGTTCTTGACAGGATCCAGAAGAGTATTTGTAATGTAATCAGTCCTGACCTGACAGCTCAACTGCAGTCACTTTCTCACCAACTGGATGTGGCTTTCTTCAGTCTCTTCTACAAATATTTTCATGGCTTCTGCTCCAATGAGCTTAGCTCCCTGGTATCCACTCTACATGAATTTACTTGAGCTACCAGACTGGCAACAAGGTCTTACCTTTTTACAGTCAAAACAACCAAATGCAGCCACCATTTCTACTCTGTCAGCTTCTTTTCTTGCACTTCCTGCCCGTGAAACTCCCTTCTGTAGACTTGCTTCCTTGATAGCTACAATCACCAAGAGTTTAAATGCAACATCAATTGCCATCTCTTATCTCTTTGACTCCCATCCTCTTCCTATGCTTTCCCCCAACACCCTCTGTATCTTGTTCTTCTCTCTTTTTACTCTAGTCTCACCAGTATTCCCATCCTTTTCTTACCCATTCTCTGACACCCTCTATAACCAGTTCTTCTTTCTCTATGCTCTCCTCTTATGTAACCTTTCATTCTTCTCTTATGTAACCTCCTACACAGTACTGTCTTGCTTAGGGTGAAACAATTAAAAAAAAAAATTTCAACTTAAATTTTTTTTAAAATTTTTATTTTATATAAAATGAGTACAATATAAATTGATCAGATAAAAAAATTATAGAAAATAAGATTATATTTTCTATTAATACCTGTGGTCACAATTCAATTGTTAGTAAATCCAGATTTACTTTAAATGCTGATTTTACTTTTAATTTATTTTAAATGCTGATTTTCAAGCTATAAAAACTCCCTTCTTGGAATATTGGCGCAATACAATCTTCCAACTCTAATTTTCCTCATTTGGCATTGGACTTAATAAGTAGTTATTAAACTTATTTAAATTCTTTAAGAGTAAAGATTTAAATTTAAAAGGTAAAAATTATTAGCAAAAACCTGACATGACAATTAAATGACAAAACAACCTCACATAAAATATAAAGGAGAGTGACAGAGTGGATATAGACACTTATCATATATGTATTACTACCATCTAATGAGTTCAACCCTAGTATTTGTCAAAAAGAAACCCCAAAACTGGTATCATATAGACAAAAAAAACACAAGAAACAAAATACATCCCCTATCAGTATTTGTCTATATTTCTGAGATGAGGTAGTATTTACATTATTTGGATTATTGCTCTCATCTTTGTTGCCATCCTTAAGGACACATGGCCCAGTGGATATAGACGTTGGTTAGTTCCTGACTTGACTCTTAGAGTTGTGAGTTCAGGCTACAGCAGTGGTGAACAAGTAACTTGCAGGGTTAGAGGGAGATAACTCATGACTTCGAATCGAGGCTTTACACAAGGAATGGAGTTCATATACCCCAGTGATTGTAATAAAGGGTTCAGTTTGAAATTCCTAGCATCTGAAGAAGGCCGGAGTGTACAACGGCTGAAACATCATACAAATGGCAACAAAGAAGTACCACATTACTAATTTATGACCTGCGTCTGCTATTCGGTGACAGTTATCATTGCATAGCAATGTTTTATGCCAACATAAGATAATATCATCTTAGATGGTGGATGTCTTTATATCAACATCCCTGTAACCACTCTGAAGATGGCTCATTGGGGCTGAAAGTTTAGAAACATCATAAAAAATTATTCAAATGTTGGACAATTTTTTCTTTATTTTCACCTGAAATTAAAGCCAAAATACAATGTTTAGAATGGCTCATGATTAAACATAATAGACATTCATTGTCTGTTATATTTAACAATATATATATTGCCCGGTTTAACACTCCACCCACGTCTATTGAACAGGTGAAGAGGCTCATCCCTTGTTCCTTGTTTAGGATGTGGTCTCCGGCTTTCTCTTTTCCAATCTTTTCACTCTTTTCTTTTTTCTTTTTTTCAATTGGAGTAGATAGACTAAACTATCGCCCGGTTCACACTCCACCCACATCTATTGAACAGGTGAAGAGGCTCATCCCTTGTTCCCTGTTTAGGATGTGGTTTCCAGCTTTCTCTTTTCCAATCTTTTCACTTTTACGTAGCCCCCTGCACATCAGTAGTGTTACCGCCTTGCTCGGGGTGATATGATTAAAAATATATATATATATATATATATATATATATCCTGATGATGCCACATGATTTGCTAAAAACATCATAATAAAAATTTTTAAATTCCTGATGTGAAGATGAATTGATTGTTGAAGGACTCATCCTCAAATCTTTAAGAATGCTGAAGGTAACACCAATCAACTAAGAGATTCAATAATAATAATAATAATAATTGTTTAACATCTGTTTCCATACTAGCATGGGTTCAACAGGGTTTTTTTGATGGCTCTTTTCCAGGCTGCCCAATTTTGTGAAAGGCCTAGCTGTAATCTCAACTTCCATAAATCATCTTTGATAAACTGGGTCCATGTTTTACATGGTCTACATATGTGCGTTGTGGTGCAGTGGATATCAGCTCGGAACAAGAAATCGGGGAGCCGAGTTCAAATTCCAGCTGAATTCATTGCATTCATTTACACGCAAATACCCTTGGGAAAGGTATTAATCCGTCTCTTCCTTCCAGTTATGGGTTAAATAACAGGACAGATTGGGTTCTATAGCCTTGGCTGGTAACCAGTCTACCGCAGAAAGCAATGGCAACCTACTGCGGGATAATCTTCTGCCTAGTCAGTCATGTCTCTTTCGAGACATGATCGCCCAAGCGTGTATCACGTATGGCACTTAACTGACTGACTGACATATCCCTCTTTGACTGTCTACCTCAATAAACCTACAGGTTTTCTATGTTAATTTTCCAAACCATTTAAGTCTTGTTTGATGCATAACATATATTGGCAATACCCAGCCTATTTATTAACTCCTCTGATAATTTTCTCTACCTAATGCAATAGTAAAATAATAATTTAGTAATGATGTAACAATTTAAGACATAACATTTCCAAAAAATATATATATATTTAATACATTTAATAAAATGAAAATAATATATAGAATAAAAATTACTGCAGGAAATCCTACAGAAGGTAGTAAAATGAGTGAGAAGAAATGAATAAACATCAATTGTAAGAAGAGGGAATGTATAGTCCATATCACAAAGAACACAAAATGGGAACTACAAATTGTAAATACTAACATCAAGCAAGTCCAAAAATTTAAATATCTAGGAAGTATTTTAATAGAGGATAGAAATCCAAAAGCATATTGGAATAGTGAAATATGTTTTTCAAAAGCTAAGGCAAGTATTAAGAAACAGGAAAATCTTGTTAGAAACAGACAAAAGAGTACTGAACTGATATGTAATAGTGGTCCCCCTATATTTTTTTACTAATATTCACCCAATACCAGGCTCAAGAGTCACTCAATGTAAAGTGTCACCATGTGGAGTTATATTAGCATAGAAAGGACAAACATTAGGTATATAAAGCTGATGTAGATTTTAGAAAGAAACCCAATCCTAAATAGAAAACTAGGGATAAACCTCTATTCTCATTTAAAAATCTGGAGAGGAGTGTCAACCAGATGAATGAATACAAAACAATCTCTTCACAGAGTAAACTTGAGGTAACAGAAATATAGTTCTACAGAAGGATGCTAAGAATCCCATGGATTGAACATATAAGTAATAAGGAAGTTTTAAAAAAAACTAAAAGCAAAAAGGACATTTATACTTACAATGAGATTCCATCTTACAACTCTTTTTCTCATGCAAGTCTCTCACTAATCTATCGATTCCATGAACAGTGCTAAGAAAAACTACATTCCTTAGTTTCACCATTTCTAATCTTCACAGTTAAGACCCACCATGTTACACACATTTTAGTGAACCATCTTCATTCCCTTTCTCATACATGTCACAAGCTTCAAGTTATTTTATTGCTATTTCCATGGAAGGTGTTCTAACTACATTCCTTAGTTTCACCATTTCTAATCTTCACAGCAAAGACCTACCATGCTACACATGTTGTAACAAAACACTCTCATTTCTTTATATTCCATCAGTCAGACGTAAGTTCCACTTGAGCAGCTTTTTCCCACAAATCACTGCTTTGTGGAACTGACTTCCAAGAGGGTATTTTCCCAATCACTACAATCTTAACTTGTTCAAGTCTAGGGTTAACTGTTAATCTGTAATATTTGTATAAACTGTGCCTCTTACTCTGTAGCCCTCAAACACAAGTGGGTCTTGGGCCTTGTATAAGGTGAACATCACTGTTAAAAAAAAAATGAGAGAAAATTGAAATGTCTTAGTTAAAAAAGAGGGCGTGGAGTATTTGACACTCACAGGACATATTGAAGGCAACAGAGACAGGAAAGCAATCTTACCTAATGAGATTGTGTAAATGGTTGGCCAAACAAGAATTAGGAAAGATAGCAAAAAGACAAACATTGCTAAGAGCTACAAAGGACAGAAAGCCATGATCTCCCACATCATGATAGAGTAATGGATAGTGACTCAAATTGAGAAACTGGGGAGCCAAGTTCAAATTCCAGTTGAATCCATCATATTTACTTACATGCTAATACTCTTGGAAAAGATATGAATTCATCTCTTTTCCTCCCAGCTATGGGGTAATAGAACAGACTTCTATATTCTTGGTTGGCAACTAATCTACTGTAGTACGAATTGGTAATCTACTGAAAATCTCTGTGCCACTTGCAGGTGGAGACCACTTGTAGAGCTAAAAAGAGAAGAAGCCAGTTCAACCTCCTCAAGGTGAATACTGCCACAAGTACATCATGAAGGGACATTGTACATAGTAGAAAAAAAAAACTAGTTCTAACTGAACTCTGCACTAAAATACAATCATACTATTTTATTTTCCTGTAACTGCAAAGTTTACTTTGTCATTACATATATAAATGAACTTTTCCCATTGGCTAGAGTTAACAATAAAAGTATGAATTCTGCAGAAAAGAAAATTAAAATCCAGGCAAGTAGCACAAAAGTAAGGATCCGGCTTGGTACTTCTGGACTGAAAGTCAGGGTTACTGCTGGAGCCAATATGATGTTTAAAAACCCAAAATCGACAATGAAGGCAGGACATCACTGAAGAGCCTTAAAAAAACAAGCACTAAAAATGTATTTATGGACTAATAATTAGAGGTAATGAAAATATTGACATATTTGTTTGATAAATTCTACTCAAAATATAATTGAATAGTTAGCTAAATATATAGTTACTAATAATATACAATTACTAATTGATTTCTATAACAAAATCATTTCCAACAAATTTCCATATATGCTTTGCTATGTCACTATATATGCAGTTATTAGAATAAAGTTCCTAGCTATCTTCCTTCACATATTTCACTAGGTATTCATTCATGTGTAGCATGTTTTGGGTAAAGTAAACCTGGCAGAGCCCATTCTTCTTCAATTCAGACCACAGCCATTGTCCTCAGACTTGAAGTCTTGCCTTGGTCACAGACATGTGACCTTTGATTCCATCAAAGAAAACATTGACATAAGTCTAAAAAGCCCTTCACCTAGTAATGTTATATAAACAATCAGTTAAATAATTAATTTCTAATGAATTCCTATAACAAAATAATTTGTAATAAGTCTTTATAAATACTTTAAGTATTTGCTATGTCATTATATATGTAATCATTAGAGGAAATGAAAACTTTGACACATTTGATAAATCCTAACAAATATAAACAGCTTATTTCTATCGTAAAATAATTTACACTGCTTTTATATAATAACATAATTAGTAATTAATTTATGTGTATGCTTTTATTATGTAATATGTCATTATATATGTAATTACTAGAATTAATGTAAGTTTTGAGATATATTCTTACTAAATCTACCAAAAGATCATATATAAACAACGGTAGTATTAGTGTTTTGGTTAATTTGTTTTTATAGCTTATCAGCTCTTCATGGATTATTTAAAGTTGATACATAGGTTGTATATTATGCCACTGCTGGCTTTCTGTACAAACTACAATCATCTTGACAGATAATAACAAACATGTATATATGAAAATATAATCTTATATTTTTATTCTTTGTTGGTGACGGATGTGTGGAATAAAAGGGTAGCTGGAGAGAGATCACGCACACACATGAGTTGTCAGCAAATTGTTAGGCAGTCTTTGCTTCTTCAGCCAATGGAGATCTCTCTTCTCTCTCCTCCCTCTTCTATCACTTCAGCTAGAAACTCCAGACTTATATAACTCCAATATTCATAAGCATTTTTGCTTTTTGGGCTGTCACTTAATTGATGTCATCTATGGCCAGACACATCTGTCAATCATCTTCACCAGTTATTGCCTTTCAAGCATGTTATTGCCCGTATTTCTGTCTTTGATGTTGCATTCTGCTGCCACCATCCATGACTGGATGTTTTTATTGGTCATATTTTTACCAGTCAAGGTAATATATTACACATATTTTGGATTGTAGGGGGTTGCTTACAGTACCTGATTTTCTTAAGCAGTCTCCCATGTAAGTAATAACTGAGCTCAACACTACTTAACTTCAGTGATGAAACTGTATTTTCAGCATGATTTAATTATAGGCTAGCAGTAGTAATAGTAAGTATAGTGACAATAACAATCCCCTTTGATTTACCAAGAATCATTATTTTTAATACTGAGATACTGTCAAAAGAACTATTCATAAATAACTATATCTGCAGAAAATTATCTTAAACAATAATTCTCTCGTCTCTCTCTTTCTCTCTCTCTCTCTCACACACACACACACACACACACACACACACACACACACACACACACACACACAAAAGTATAAGTTTTTCTTGTAATAAATCGCCTGTATTAGACTAACTACCACTTCTTTGAAGAGATGTCTTACATACCACCTATCCAACCAAAGTGAAATAAAAAAATATTTATTAATCTATAATTTCCAAGAATCCTTAAGAAAAATTTTGGTAGAAAATACAAAAACACTATTTTAATCACAATATCAACAATATCAAAAGCATCTCACTATAGAGAAGCACTGTATATCAAACAATTCTCTCCTACCATCAACCTCACATTATATAACAGTGGAAATGGAGTTTTTAAAGTTTTTTAAAAATAGGTAGGCACTCATGCAATGTCAAGTTGCGCACATCATATGATAGCTTTTAAAGAATGCACCTTTTCAAAAACATAAATTAAATTACATTACAGTCAAAACATGAGGAGAAAATACCAATATCAAAAACATAACATCCTTGAGAATGGCCAGTGAAGTTGCTGAAAACACTTGGAAAGTTAATAATTATGGAACATTTTTACATTCCTTATCTCCAGCAAAATGGAAACATGTAATAATACTGGAAAAATTAACTAAAAAATTAATAAAATCTTCCTTGTCGGTTGATTTTAATATCATCTTCCAAGATGGAGGAAGGAAGACACGCCGGTAATATCTGGGAAAATTAAAAAACAGTATCCAACCAAAGCGGACACCCGTTTGACTTTTTCAGTATGACTTAACTATCTGGTATGTTGAATCCTGCATGCTTTTTTATTTTTTAATTCTTGTCCTTAATTTTTGTTTAAATTTGCAATTTTTAGCCTTAATTTTCGTTTGAATTTGTTTGAATTTTTTAATTATTGACATAGGTACTATTTTGCTATTGTAAATGATTTTGCCACTCAAATTTCATTTTGACTTTAAAACTTTTTTTTTTCTTTGTCAATTGGAGTAGATAGACTGAACTATTGCCCGGTACACACTCCACCCTCGTCTATTGAATAGGTGAAGAGGCTCATCCCTTGTTCCCTGTTTAGGATGTGGTTTCCGGCTTTCTCTCTTGCAACCTTTTCACTCTTTTCTTTTTTTTTTCAATTGGAGTAGATAGACTAAACTATCGCCCGGTTCACACTCCACCCACATCTATTGAACAGGTGAAGAGGCTCATCCTTTGTTCCCTGTTTAGGATGTGGTTTCCGGCTTTCTCTTTCCCAATCTTTTCACTCTTATGTAGCCCCCTGCACATCAGTGGCATTATCGCCTTGCTTGGGGTGATATGATTAAAATATATATATATATATATATATATATATATATATATTCGGGGAACAATCTTTCTTTTAAACATGTTTCGAAATTGTTAATTGGAGAGCCAAGTTATTTAGTAAGATTGTATCACTAAATCATTATTATCACCAAAAATACTTTTACAATCTTAAGAAAATATTTTCTGGCTTTAAATAACATGCAAAGGGTTGATAAGGCATAGAAATAAAATCAAATGAAACATTTTTGAGGAGTCTAAGAATAATTCCTTTTTTTTACAAGTGAATATTGCATTAACATTTTTTGTTTTTGTGAATAACAATGATTTCCTTTTAACAAGTTCTACTATTTAACCAATAGCAAGGAGAAGGAGATGGATTTATACCTTTGCACATGAGTGAATGTAATAAACCTAACAGAAATTTGAACTCAGCTCTCCAATTTCTCAGTTTGTGCCATTAACCATTATACCACCTGCATATCATTGTTAGCTCAAACACAATGATTGAACAACAAATATAATACTTCTCTGAATAATTCATGGAATAATAATTATTGTTCATTTTAGAGCTTCAAATAATGCTTTAATGCCTGATTAACAATGTATATTCTAAATCTTTATTACCCTGCCTTATAAATATTCCCACTTTTACTACTCTGTCTGAGACTCAGTGTAAATTTCATTCAAATCACAGGACAGAAGATATGATCTATACCTTGAGGCAGATTCAAGAAAATAACAGCTTGACCTTTACCAGTGTTACATCACTCTCATGAAAGTTTTTAACAGTCTGTGAGTAATCTCTATGGAGGAAAAGGAAGCTAAACTATCTGGAGAAGTTCACAGGATTCCTCAGTTCTTCACATAATAATATGAAAGCATGTGGATGTGTAAATTGGGATTTGTTAAATCCAATCTCAGTCAAAACTGGTGCAAAGCAAGGAGATTTCTTAATAAACTAAACTTTTCATAATTTTCTTTGCAGTTGTTCTGCTCAGAGTCTTTGCTAAAAGCAATGTTGGCATTTATATCTGCTTCAGAACATCTTGAAACCTTTTCAACATTTCTCGATTTCTCACTGCTTCTTAAGTATTAATGATCTGTGATCTGTGGTCCACTCTATGCTGATGAATCTCCTGGAAAGATATATGCATCACTATCAATCTAATTGAAGAGTAAACGGTTGAGAATTCTTGAAATTCATTTACCTGGCACAGCTGCCAGGTTAGCATAACCAATTAAGACAAGCTTAGACATGCTAAGACAAGCTTTGTACCGAGTTACCCCATCAGTAGGTGCTGGATAATCTTTAACCAGTAGCCCGAACATCTGCACTTGGGTTCCCGACTCTAAAATCTGAACTTGTGTCACAACTCATTCCAGTGGAGGAGCAGGGTAAATGCCCTACCTTGGCAGTATGCAGTCCAGATTCAACACTCTTGATAAGGAAATCACCTACAGGCTTTTAAAGATGTGCATTGCATTGAAAACAAGTTATGGTCGCAATCAGATATTAGTGTAACTATTAAAGTCAGTATCAACCAAGCATGTATTCTATCATTTCTCTTGTATGGTTGCTAGACTTGGACAACTTATATACAGTATCTGGAGTAATTTCATAAAAAAAATATTTGCATCAGATGCTGATAATATTGCAGAGAAAAAGTACTAAAAGACTCTTCCCTATGCAGAAAGTGGGTACAATTAAGCTTTAAGGGTTGGCTTGATTCATCGAAAACATTGACAGAAAAACAACACAAGCTGTCACTATGATGTCCAGCCTGATTTCACTTGCAATTTATGCAACAAAGTGTGCAGGTCAATGAGTGGACTTATCTGGCATTTCAAGTGAAAGACTCATAATATCAAAGTAGTAAGTGGTAAGCTTGCCTGCAAAACTTATGGCATAAGATATAGGTTATTATCTGGACTAATGAACCACCTGAGATACAATCAGTGTCAAGGAAATCAACAGTGAAGTCATAGATATGATTGTACTTCAGCACAATCTGACACAACCACCACTCAGTATTATTCACCACTGCATTATTTCAAGGATTTTCAAATACAGCAGCCTTATTCTCAACTGCAAGGAATACTGATTATGTTGTTGCTATAAAAGAACATGACAATATAACTATTGTTCAGTGATCAGAATCAGCTGCAATAGTAAGAAAAACAGTTTACTTGAGAAACAATACAAAATCATATTCCAATACAAGTCTGAACAAATAATACAAAAACAGAACTTAATTTTCAAGACAAATAGGTCTGCTCCAGTTGGAAGATAGGCAGAACACAATTTTCATACCATGATTATTTCTCACTCCAATGTTTTTAACTAATTAAATATCTTATAAATAAAAAATAGTATTTTTGATATTTTTATTTTTAGTATAAGCAATAGCCATCAGGGCTCTGTAAATGTTGATGGCATTTATTAACTTATAATAAACTTATAAGTTCATACAAATACATACTGATAATTGTGTTTATTACTCTAATAAAATAAGTGGCACAAATAGTTTATGCAAATGATTTTAATGTGAAATAAAAGGACTTAGACATTGTTTATCTAGAAATTCTCTCCTGACATGGTGATTCCAGTAAACAGAGTGTGATGGATAAATTGTCATATAAATAAGACAAAATGTAAACAACACTGACATTGCATTTTAACATATGTTTACCAAAATTACACAATAATATTGAAATATTAAAGAGCAAATCCATTTAATAAAATTGCTATTGGCATCAACCACAGTCTCCAAACAACTTCGGGGTCTCATACATCTCTTCTAGATGGTATCCTTATTTAAGTTGATGAATACTGACATAACCCTTACTTTCAGTTCATCTTTGATATTACAAGGAGTTTTTTGTTGGCTTCTTTCTCAATTGTGCTGCACACAATAATCAAGGGGGTTGCATTCTGCATTGATGTAAAGAATGATGTGGTGGCAGAAATTGTCTGACAGCTATAACTAGATTTGCCTGCTTGTGTGGCATGGTGCAGAGTCCTGTTGCTAGACAAAGGGTCTCCCAGCACTTGATGTAGGCCTCCATATTGAATTTAAAGCACTTACCAACAAATCCAAAAGTTCTTTTCTCAACAGAATAAGTTTTCTGAGCTGCCATACCTTCATAATCACCATTAGACTCATCCAACTCATCTGAATTCTCTGCACTGTCCACAGATTGACACTCTGAAACGTTTGTAATAAAGTTTCCTGTACAAAGCATGCTGTTTCTGAAATACTGACAAAGTGAATTGTGTCATGGTTCTCTTTTTTCATAGACGGTGCCCAACTGACCCTACTATACTGTGCAGTTGACAATACAAAAAAATAAACAATGTGCATGCACAAAATAAAAAAAAATCAAATGAGGTCAATATACCAATGCACCTTGTATATAAAGGGTGTTCATACTAAATTTGACAGTGTTTAATGTTTTTATTTTTTCAAATTAGTTTGAAATATCTGTAAACAATGTGAAACTTAGTCACTACAGTTTTAGAGATGTCAAAGTTAACTGGCATTGATGAGTGGAAGTCACTTGAATATTGAAAAAGGGCAAATTGCATCATCATGATTTGTGCTGGGTATCAAAATGCCACAATCATGACAGCTGTTCAATGCGCTCTTTGAATACTGCGAAACGAGAAGACATGAAATAGAAAACTGCAATAGAGACTATAACCTCATGGCATGTAGGAAAGAACACAGGAAACGTTCTGATTGCCTCCGTACACCAGAATTCAACAACTGCAGGAGAAAGTGATGGAAGGCTCAAACAAGGGAATGTGGAATTTGGTGCAAGAAATGGGTGTTGCAATTTCCACCATCATGCTGGCCTTAAATGAGGACCTATGCTACCAGTCATACAAGAAAATAAAAGTCAACTTCTTACAGAAAATGCTCAAGAAAATTTTCTGATAAAAGCAAAGAAACTCCTGAACAAGGTAAATCATCCTGATGAACTAAAGACAACCTGGTTTTCTGATGAAAATGAAAAAAAAATATTTCTCAGGACAAGCTGCATGATATCCAGAACAACAGATGGCTTTCCTACAATCCATATGATATTCCTCATGCCATGAAGATCGTTTCCCTAAACTGTGATGATTTTGTGGTGTGTGTCTCCAGTGATAGTGATGTTATGCTACCACACAACTTTGAACAGGGTTTCAGGCTCAGTTTGGATGGCCATGTGGAGTTGGTCAGAGAGGATAGCTACTGGAAACCATATGTATGGCAGCAAGATTCAGCTTCCTGCCACACCTCTAGAAAGAGTCAAAAGTGGCTGTCAGATAATTTTTACAACTTCACCAGCCTCTAAATCCACACCAAACCCTGTGACTTTAATCTCATGGATTTTTATGTGTTGGGTGTGATTGAAAAAGATACCAAACACACTTCCTGTAACAACAAACCCAGCTAATCAACAGGGTTAAGGAGGTGTTTGAGGGACACTAGGGACACTGTGAATGCCACATGTGCCAGATTCCAGAGTTGGATCAAAACTGTGATAGATGCTGAGGGTAGATTCTTTGAGTGAATTGTTTTTTGATTATTATAATCTATATGTCACTTTTGTATTTTTCTGATAAATTGATTTGGGGCTTAGATATCCACTGAGTGAGAACATCATAGTGGTGCCTTCATTAAACTTCAAAGTTGGTATGACTATTCAGTTAAGTGACAAACTTCACCACATTAATCCTGCCCTCTGGGCCTGAATGAAAAGCTGTAAATAAAGAACTACTAAATTTTAGAGATGAATTGATGGTTTTATGCAAACATCAAAAATATTTTTCTCTAAAATTTAATTAGTCACAATTGTTCATTTATAACTTATGCTCTAATATAACTTAAAAATGAAAAATTATTTTACTGAAATAAATGACCCACACAATACTTATTTGGTTTTCATAACTACAATATACCTTAGTTTATCATAATTGTTTAATTCTAATTCTAACCTAAACATTCCAACTCCATTAACTCATGAGGTAGTACAACATCAAATTAAAAAAACAATGAAATCCACCCTGCTGTTAAAAATTATTGTCTACCTATTTGTATAATGTATAGTTCCACAATGTATCTTATCCAGAAAAAATTAAAAAGTGTCAGGCCATGACATCAGGCTACTTTGTTTCCTTTCACAACCCAAATCTTCAACTTCATAGTTCAATCTAATTCTTATTTTTGATTGAACAATATTGACACACTTACAAGCATATTCTCCAACTACCACTCCCTAATTTTCTAAATAACCATGAATTAATCTTATATTTTCTAAATAAATCATTTTCACCATTTATTTCAAATATCACCTAAAGAAAAACAGTATTGTTCTGAATTGTGAAAATGTTTGTCTAGTGATATCATGCTTTTATAAACCATTGTAATAACAAAATTACAATATATATATATATTAGCAGTATAGCCCAGCGTTGCTCAGGTGTAATGAAAGCTTTAAAACTAATCCATGGTCCTGGAGCTCAGACTCTTTGGACGTTGGCACGAAAGACTAAAAAGCAATAGTTGTTTCCAGTTAAAGCGAAAGTATAGACTGAAAGAAAAATGAATGGATGTAAGTCAAATTTTGATTTCCTGGTATCGATATCAAATAAGTTTTTCATCATAAACTGAATTTTGAAGGCTAAATAAGTCCTCTGAATAAATGGTATCATGGCTGAGACTAAGAACTACAATTATACCTACTTAGAACCAAATCCAAAGCAAAAACTAAAATAAAAGGGCTGAAAAAAATATAGACATACAGGCAGATAAACAGACACACACACAAACATTTTGCCTTTTATATATATATATATAATTGATTTTCTGCACAATAATCACAATTATAGAATATGAACTGCAACCTTGAAACTTCTGAATACCGTTTCTTATATCTTTATCTATGAGTGTATCAAATTTGATTAAAATCGGACCACTCCTTCTATAACCCGATTTTTTCAATTATCAATTTTCGATATTTATTGGGGGTACCTCAACATAAAACCTAGCTAAGAACACTCACAGACGCTTATAGTACAACTGTGTAAATTTTCAAGAAAATCGGTTCAGCCGATTTGGAGTCTATAGGTAACGGACACACATACACACAGACACAGACACACACACACACACACACACACACAGAGTTCCATTTATAAATAAATTTAAATTTAGATATAGGGAGAGAGAGAGAGTAATTGATTTTTATAGCTTATCAATGCTTTGTAGGTTTTTAAAGCCAAAACATATTTGGGATTGTAAGAATAATTATTTATTTTTATTTATTTATTTATTTTGTAAGTAAATATTGCATTAACAAATTTTAGAAGATAAAAATCTTTTTTCCAGATCCAAGTTCTTCAATTTGACCCATAGCTGATAGGAGGAGATGGATTCATACCTTATCAATTCTTTATGGGTTATTTAAAGCCAAAACATATTTAGGATTGTAAGAATAATTTTCTTTTTCTTTTGGCCAGTGAATATTGCATTAACAATTATTTTGAAGATAACAACCATGTTTTCAGATATGGGTCCTACTATTTAACTCATAGTTGGGGGAAGGGGTGGATTTATACCTTTTCTAAGAGTATGTGCACATAAGTGAATATAACAAATCCAATTAGATTTTAAACTGGGCTCTCTGATTTCTCATTCCAAATATCCATTACACCACTTGCACATCATATATATATATTCATATAGATAGGTGTGAGTTTGTAACCCTGGGTTTAATGCTCTTGCAATTGTCAGACAAACTGATTTATTTTTTTAAAAAATTGGTTATATATAGGGCTGCGTGTATTTTTGTGGAAGTGGGGGAAAATCTGTTGTCATGACAGACGCAGACATATATATACATTTGTACACGCATTGACGTGCACAAAGACACACATACACACGCGCATCCACCCACTGGGGCTTATATATATATATATATATATAGAGAGAGAGAGAGAGAGAGACAGACAGACAGACAGACAGACAGACAGACAGACAGACAGATAATAAACCTACTAGGTGCTGAAGGGAAAGTACAAAACGTAAACCTTACCTATACAATGCCTAAAGACTGTAACAAACTACCATATATATATATATAGAGAGAGAGAGAGAGGGAGACAGACAGACAGATAATAAACCTACTAGGTGCTGAAGGGAAAGTACAAAACGTAAACCTTACCTATACAATGCCTAAAGACTGTAACAAACTACCATATATATATATATATATATAGAGAGAGAGAGAGACAGACAGACAGACAGACAGACAGACAGACAGATAATAAACCTACTAGGTGCTGAAGGGAAAGTACAAAACGTAAACCTTACCTATACAATGCCTAAAGACTGTAACAAACTCATACCTTCACAAAAGACCAAAGTGTTCAATATCTATAGAAATCCAAAATGATAAACCAAACTAAGGCAGTAATAACAGCAACAACCATTACTTTGTCTAGAGACACCAATAATCATTCATTTCAGAAGAGGAGATGATGATGATGATAATGGTGGTAGTGGTGATGGTGGTGGTGGTGATGAAAGCAATAAAATATTTACATCACAATTATAGAATATAAATCAACATAGAAACTCTGGAATAGAAAATAAATAGGTAGGAATAATAAAATCATAATATAAAAAGTTTTAAACTTCACAGCCGAGATCCACCATGCTATGGACATTGTAGCAAACCACCCTCATTCCCCTTTTATTAATGAAATGCAAGTTCCACTTGAAACAATTTTTCTGCCATGAATTGCTACTTTGTAAAACCAACTCTTAATCACTATAATATTAACCTGTTCAAGTTTTGGATTAATTTTTATTTTCTCTGCACAACTCCATAAACTATGTCTTTTACTCTGCAACCCTCTACTTCAAATGGCTCTTGGGACTTGACCATGATAAACATCATTGTAAAAAAAAAATTAAATTAAACTTTTGCAATATTTCAACCCAGTACTTGCTTAGTAAGGCAGGTGAGCCAGACACAATTACAGTATCATTTCTTGCTTATTTCTGGTGTCACAATTGTAGGACACACCAGTGAGGATAAAACTTATAGGGAGCCCAAAGTTAATATATATTTAGAGGCCTATTTCTATAATAATAATCATCTATGAGACCTGTTTGATAATAATTACTCAATTTTAAAGTGCTATAACAAAAACAAAAATCTATATTCTGGATATTTATTTCAAAGAGAGAATATTTATTTAAGAATGTTCAATGCTTCTTTTTTTAACTCATAAGTTGTAAGCCCATCACTGTATATAAACATACTTTTTAGTAATATGTGCGTTGTGATGCAGTGGATAGCAGCTCAGAATGAGAAATCTGGGAGCCGAGTTTAAATTCCAGTTGAATTCCTCACATTCACTTACGTGCAAATACCCTTGGGAAAGGTATTAATCCATCTCTTCCCTCAAGTTATGGGTTAAATAACAGGACAGATTGGGTAGCTGGTAGCTGGTAGCTTTGGCTGGCTACCAGTCTACAGCAGAAAGTAAAGGCAACCTACTGCAGGATAACTTTCTGCCAGGTCAGTCATATCTCCTTCGAAACATGACCACCCAAGCGTGTATCATGTATGGCACTTAACTGACTGTATCTCATTTAATTTAGAAATGTTAAGCAATTAAGACAAAACAATTCATTGAACCATTTTGTTTTCAGCAGTTTATTTGAAGAAGTTGAATATGAATACAAAAGTTTACTTAGATACTATTTTGTTGATTTTTAAAATATTATAACTTAGTATCTCTTTTTAGAAATAAAAGAAGTATGTTATTTGTCATTATTTCTCTTTTTTGACATAATAAAGGGAAAAAAAGTAGAAGCTATTATATCGAAATTTGCGACGTGTATTCTTTTGTCGAATTGTGAGTGACTGATATCTTTTTGAACCTCCAACGTCAAAGATTACCAATTTGACTGTTACACTAAGGGTAAGTGAATATTTGCTAGTATGATAAGAACAAAAAGGGGGAAAATGGAGGGGGAACCACTCTATTGTTTTCCTAAAAATAAAGACGGGTAAATCGGGATCAACTTTATATAATTACAATATGACATTAGAGTAACTTCCCTTCATTTTACTCTTACTAAACATTTTTTTTTTTAATTATACATACCGAAACATTTATCCCATATGAGTTTTCATTTGTAAACAAATTTAACCGCCTTTCTTTTGCTCGTGAAGCCAGTCACATGTGGTTTGTGTCGGCGCGAACATTCAGTGGGGATGAGAGAAAGAATAAAAACTATAATTTTGTTTTTTACTCACGTGTAAAATGAAACGCACATATCGTTTTCATTTCATTTAATCGAAACGTGAATCCATCCAAACGATCGTCATTAAACAACGTAAGTATATCTTTCATTCGCCCGCTTTTTCCTAATTCATAACTATAGAAATAGTGTACATTGTATTCATAATACCACAAAAAATATCAAAAAATTTTCATTTTTGTCTTTTCAAATTTTAGCTGTCTTAATTTTTTAAACTTTGTTTTGTGTCTAAATCTTGGTTTCAAATATATACGAACTTTTCTTTTTGTATTCAAAATGTTTTTAAAAATTGTTTGACGGAGTTTTTTGTGTCCTTTTTTTATTTTATTTATTTATTTATTTTAGAAATTTCTTTATGACTGCACATTGTAAACTCGTTATACAAAGGAAATAATTTTGCATAAGAAAAATTCAACTATTGAAATAATTTAAGTTGACTAAAAAAGGCAAAGATTTAATTTAATTTTCAACAATAGTTTAATTAGTAAGTTTGAATATTTGAACTTTAATCTCATTTTAAAATGTGAGTCTAAGTCTTAAATTTTAAAACTAAGCATGTTCATTTCAATAATCTTAATTTTAATTCCGTTAAAAAATGCTACAACTGTTCTTCGTCTTTCTTTATTTTTGTTTTGGCATAGTGTTCTAAACCACGTGTAACTTAAATGCACTTCACTTCAAGTATCACGACTTTAAAAATAATATCTTTTTAATTATTTTTGTTTTGTAGTTTTCATTTTTATGAAACACATAATCCTGACGGCAAGTTTTTTCTTGCTTACATCTTCATAAATTCTGCCACTTAAAATTGAGACTAGCATTATCAGTTAAAACTGTTTGAGGAGACGCATTAATTTTCTTTTTAACTTGCTTGCTTTCTTTAATATTTTGTTTTAAAACGTCAATTTTATCTTTTTTTTTTTTTTCCTGTTTTGCCTCTGAAAAATTTACCCTGTCTTCAATACAAAATCCCTTATTAATATTAATTTTGAGCAATTAAAATGAAAGTCTGGAAAAACGCATATATTTTCTGGCTTGTTACATTCTGAAAAAAAATTTATCTCAATAGAATGTACTGAGCTGTACTTAAGTTTTAAATAAAATATTGTTTACTTGAAAAACAATCTTGATGGTATACGTACAATCCAACACTTGATTACATTTTTTAGCACTTCTTTTAAAAAATAAGTACTTGAAACAGCTGGCTTTGATGATTGTAATGTATTGTAGTGTAAAACAAATTGCAAATATAATTTTTAAATTCGATCCACAAGAGAGTGAAAATATTTTTATTTAATTTACACAAAGAAAAAAAAAACGCCAATCTTTTTAAAGTTCAAATTAATTCCATTGACAAATTTCATAGTAATTATGTTTTTATTTTAAAAAATGTTATGAAATTTAATCGTTTCAAATACTTTTTAAAAGTATAATTTTCAATAAATTGAACTTACTTTTTTGTGCATCTATTTTTGAGTGAATATAACCACATTTAAAAATAAAAAATAAGTTAAGTAATTTTCACTCAGTATTTCGCTTTTCTTTCCACAACACAAAAATACTTTTTTTACATATCTTTTTAAAATGTTTAAAAACTATGAAATAAATATTTTTAAAAAAAAAACCCTCAAAAGTGAGCACCAAAATGTCAAGAGAATATAAATTATTTTTAAAATAACTGCATTTTACTATGAAATGAACGGACTTTTTTTTCTTTCCTTTTTTTTTCCATTGGTAAAGAAATATAGACATTTTGTCCAAATATAAAAGTAAATTTTATTTTAACCTTTACTCTTTTTACCCGCCAGATATTTTTAAAACAATAACATCAACAAAAATATCAGAAAAAGGGGGGAAAACTTAGTTTATAGGAAAGTAAAAACATGTTGACAATGAAAACAGCTGAAAAAAAAATTAATGTTTAAAAAAGAAAGGATCGGTAATAATATCTATTAAGATCTGAAGAAGTTAAAATAAAGTACGTATTCTTCAAAAACGACTCTTTTTAAGAAAAAGTTATTGTGGTTAACAGCAAAGCTAAAAAAGGATTCAGGTTAGAACCGCGAATCAATGATTCAGAAAAGAGAACAAGTTATTATCTTAAAGAGTCTTACTCTTCGTAGAACACGTTGTATAAAGTACTCAGACTCGCATTGATGTCAGTGGTAGATTATTATTGACTCTTTCGTAATTTGTTATGTAATGTTACGAGGAAAATAACATCAGAAAACACATTGCAAAAATTAATTTTAACATTTTTTAGCATATAGCCTCGTTTAATTTTCTATGAAGGAAGATAGACATAAACGGTAGTAGTGGACCTAATTCTAGCATTTCAAATATTACCTTCAAAGAGAATATTTAATCTTCTAGGATTTTAAAAATGTTTTTATTTATATTTTAACCCCGAATTCTTTAGTGTAATAAACGGTTTTGCTGACTAATTTAAGTTACTGTGTGTAGGGGGTAGGATTTTTGTTCAAGAAAATTGGTAAAACTTGGAATATACTCGATATTGAAAAACGATAAAAAAATTTAAAAAAAAACTTAACAAATGTGTTTACTCAAAATTTGGTATCTCCTAAAACATGAAAAAAAAAATCTCAAAACATAAAGATGGGTACCTCCAATCCAAAGATTTACTAAAAAAAAAGTGAGACTAATAAAAAAAATGTTCCCCAAATTTAAAAGAAATAGTTTTATCCTCAAAATCTGTATGTTAAGAAGAGGAAAGAACAAACTATTTTTTTATTCTTAAATTATTTATATTTATCTGTTTTTAGGATCTTCAGACAACATGGTGTGTTTTCATGAATCAAATTGGTATGGGAAGTTTTAGTCTTTTTGTAGTTAAAGACACATTAATTTAAAAATTCTTGCAAAACTCAGATAATTATCTGATTTTAATAAAACTTTCAGAATGTTTTCATAAATTATTTTTTAAACAATACTTGCTTTAGAATTTTTTTTTACATTTTAGAATTTTTTTTTTTACCAATTCTCTATGCACTTATCAAATTTTAGAAAATTTCAAGGAATTAATTTTTGTAGTACTTAATGTTTATAAGCATAAATCCTTGAAGAATTTAAATCAATGTTTTTTGTATTTGTAAAACTATCACCAGTTAGAAAAAGTTTGTGAATTAAAATAAAGAAGGCAAGGCTAAGACATTAGGAAAACTTAATTGCTTTGTTGAATATGAATAATGAATTTTTACATTAATTGTTTGCATTTTTATTAGAATAATTTAAAGTTTTAAATCTTAAAATTCTGTATTAATTTGTAGCAATTAGGTGACACTGTTATTAAGTAAAAACTATACTTACTAATCATAATTGGAAAAGCTTATTACAATTCACTTCTCAGTATTTTAAGAATAATTTAGATTTTTTTGTGTATAAATAGGCTGATTTTTGTAAATATGAACCTTCAGACATGACATTAGAAAATAAGAGCAGTAACTAGAGTAAATTTAAAATTTAGTGATAATTCTCTCTAACATTTCTTCAATGAGTATCTTGATTCAAATTAGTTAATACTCCACAAAGTTTCAGAATAGTGTATCTCATAATTCAACAACCCCAGTATTAAAAAAATTGTGTGTGTATAAATATGTCATTTTTTATAATTATATATGTTCATACATTATCAAACAATAGAAATAGAGAAGTACCTATAATAAATTATACATTTATTGGTAATTTTCTTAACAAATCTCTTTGGAAGTAAGGCAGTAAAACCATAGTACCTAAAATTCAATAAAATATTTGATTGTTTAAAATAATTTTTTATATTTTCAAGATTACTGGGTAAATAAAAATATATAAAAAAGGTGTTCATGTAATTTCTTTCAGTTCTGTCCACCTTATTTGAATTTCCAAAATACATGGCTGTTAGTAAATATGAGTAAATCATTCAGTATGTTAGAAAGACACTCTTAGTGCTAAAAAATACTTTTCTGTAATTTTAAACCAAAAGTGATGTTCAATGCAGATTAAACAAAATTTAATTCAGCTAATTTTCCTCAAATAATGTTTCAGAAAAGTGTGTGTGTGTGTGTATGTATATTATTTTATTTTTTAATAAAGGAAATTATGTTAACAGATCTGTCTCTATGGATAAATTTATAGATTTTTTTTTTTAACTAAGAAAAAAGATTACAATTAATTTAAATTTGGTTTAAAATATACCAAAGTATTTTGCTTATTGGGAATATTAAATTTAATCTTTTAACTTAAAATTAAAATTTCAGGAATGTTTTTTTGTGTGTGGCTTCTACTTAAAAATAGAAAATATTGTAAATTATCAGTTGTATTAGTGAAAGTCAAATTTACATTTTTAATCTTGTCATAACCAATAAATAAAACAAATATAATACACCATGGAATGTAAAATTAAGAAAGTAAAATTTAAATTTGGTGTGAATATATTTAATACTTTTAATTAAAGATTTTAAAATGTACCATATTTTGACATGAAATTATTATTTTATTATTAAAAAGAAAATGTAAAGTTTTTACTTTTCAGTCTTTAATGTTATAAAAAGCCAGACTGTATTTTAAATTAAAACTAAATATGGATCCTGTATCACAAAAATGGTTATATACTAACAGTAAAGCAATACTGTTTTTTCCATTTTTATATAAAATGTTCTTAATAGTAAGTGCAAACAAAATGAATCTGTAATTATAAATTCTGAATTTAGTCTAAATACCCAACTAAAATTTTTGTTTCATTTTCAGCAGTAACAACTTAATTTGCTTTTAGTAGCTTCAGGTATCAAATTAACTTGAAATTCAAAGTATTCAAAGATATTCTAATTTTATTTTAAATTTATATCATTGTAAACTTAGATAATTCTGCTGAGTAAATAAGATTTTAACTTTTTTTTAAAAATTATTCATTGGTGAATCTTTTTTCACTTAAGAGATTTAAAATAATGTTAATTATCATTGGTTTTTAATTAATGTCACATTTTTAACAATCTCTGGGAATATGAGAATATCATAATCAATTTAGATCTGATAATGTAAAAGTTATCAGAAACTGAATATGTTATTAAATGATAATACTTTTACACTCATCTTCAGCTGTTAATTTGAATATTTTCTATCTTAATGAAAAATTTTCCATAACTGGACATCACTTCATTTTTGTTTGCTTAGACCTTCATGTCTAAATTGAGTTAAATGATTATCCCTTGAATGCTTACTGTATATTTTCACTGACTTAATTCATTATAAAAAAATAATATAACATGCAACACTAATTTTAAAGTGATAGATATCATTAAGAAGTGCTAAGGACAAAGAAAATATTGTGTAAATTCTGTTCATGAAAAATGTTTGCAGAATTAAAATTTTTTTAATATTGCTTCAATATTTTTTATTTTTTTAAATAAAAAAAAATTGATATTTATTAAAAGCAGTACTTACCTCCTAATTTTTTTTTACTTGCATGTTAATATTCTTATTGTTTTCTGTATCTTATCAAATTACATTTGAAGTTTAAAGCATTTGTATAGTAATCATTTTCTCGGTCAAATTGAATATTTTATCATGTGTAGATAATGTTTTTTAAGTTGTTTGACGGGTATAAAAATCATTTCAATTATAATAATAAAATAAGGTAATTTACATTTAAAGAACTGTGTGAATGAAGTATTATAGAATTTTACACATTCACCGATGATTAAAAATCACTTTTCTTTTAATTTAATACTCTTTCAAGTGAAGATTTTAATTACATTTTTTCCAACAGATTTAATTTAGAAAAACCATATAAACCATATTGATTTATTCCTATCATTTAAATATGATGTAACAATTCAATAAAGCACATACAAGCTTTTATAAAATATATAACACATATTAAGTATATCATTTTATGGTAAGTAATTAAAAACATTGACTTCAATTTAAGCATTAATTCCCTATAATTTTTAAGAGTTTAGTCTAAGTCTGAATATACATTTGATTTTCTTTAAAGAAAAAAGTATTATACATAAGCATTGATTGTTGGAAAAATTAAAGAATTTTTTCAGTGTACTTTGTATGTTTTTGTTATACATCCTTTCATAAAAGAATCAGTTTAAATAAATCTTTTTATTTAAAATGAATTTGCTAATCATGAATCCTCAAATAGGGTAATTTAGAGAAAAAAATAAACAGAAGATGAATGAAAGATTGCTTAATAGATTAAAACCCACTTAAGTATGATTATAAATGTAATAAAGTTTAAAAAGAGCTACTTAAATTATAAAATCTGTACTATAATTTTATGTCCTTGAAATCAATATAATACTTTATAAAAATTAAGCTGCCTTGCTTAGTACTCTTTGATATCTATAACTTTCCAAAATTGAAAACTTGTCACTTAAGTTTGGAGTTGTTTCTCAACTTTTCTTTGTTGAAAAGTTAATTAGTATGTTTATTCTTGCTTTTTAGTTTTCAGTTTGCATGAAAAAATGTTTTATTGAATGAATGAAATATTTTTTTAGAAATATTTTAGATTTTTAAAGCAACTTCAGAAAATATTTGTTTTTCTTTGTAGATTAGCATTCTTCATCCTCCTCCAATCTTCTTTCTGGACATAAACCATCATAACTCTCTGCAATTTCTTTTCTTTATCTGAATTGTGTTGATGGTTTGGGAAAGAGTGGAGTGATTTCCCATTACTTTCTCTATGGTTTGGAATTCACTTATGCGTCTATTATATTGAATACTATCCAAGCCATAAGAGATCAATTCATGCTTTTCCAAAGGATAAAAATTTGAATTTAGCTTTATCATTATACTGCTTGCACAAACTAGAATATAAAATAAAAATGGTAGAATGTTTGAAATTGTAATTTCTGAATAAAATAGTGTAAATTCAATAAAACATTTTTTATATTTTGAAACATAATTCTTGCATTCTTTAAAAAAAAAAAAACAGGTTATACAGTATAAAGTATAAGTAGAACGATCAATTTTTCCCATCAACATATTTTGTTTCAAACCGCTTTGCTCACAAAATGAAAAATTACTATGTCATTTTTTAAATTAAGGAAATGTTTTGATGAAGTTGTATTTTATTTATAAATTTTAATTTTTATTAAACCATTATTTTTTATGAAAACCCATGATTATTTTTCTTTTAGTTAGATAACAGGCCATTATAATAAAATTCTCATATTATGAGCAGTCTGTTTAATCTTTATTATTGACTACCAAACTTCAAATGACTATTAACAGCATCTGGATGAATTTAAAATGGTGTGACAAATCAGTGTTTAAAAGGCAAAATTAATATCAGATGTCAATAGTAACATGACCTTCCTCTACTTATTGTCTTATGTAATGTAATTTAGCTAATATTGTTCATAGGGTTTGACATAAAAATTAATTCCTAACACACTCCTTAGCTTTTCTGGAAATATTTTGATCATTAAATTTTCTGCAGCCTAATATTAAATTTGTTACTAGTTAGTCATTTTTTTATTTGGTCGTTTAAGAAACATTAGGTTTATTTGTGCAGTGTAATTAAATTATGTTTTAACTATTTTGCATATTTATACTTATTGTTGCTTTGATTCTCATAATGACTGAGCAAATATTTTTGCTTTAATGAAAATCTCATACAAATTATTAGTTAAGATCAGAACAAATAACTTGACCAAGGAATTAGTGCAAAATGCACATACAGTATTATCCTATTTTTTTTTCAAAAGATATGGCTAGTTTTGCATAAAATCTTTAAATGCGCAGAACTTAAAAAGTGTGAAATTCTGATATTCCTACTGCTAATAGTTATTGAAAATGTCTTAGTCATGTTACAGATAGTATGGTTGTGTGAATTAGAAAAAAATGCCTCATTCCTCTCCCATTTCTTTTAATCATTGTCATTGACATTTTAACAATGAACTTGGAGATACATGCAACTAAGCAAACAAAGATTTTTTATTTAAAATCTTAAATTTTATCCACAATACACTGTACATGAGTGTACAATCCCCCACTTTTTTTTTTTTAAGTAAAACAGTTATGTAAATTGATATTATTAATCTAAAAAATAAATTTGCATATTGTGGCTCATTTTATATGAATTTTCTTTATTTCTCCTCAAAACTAAATTCTGATGTTACTTAAGTTTTGTGTGGGTTATTTTATTAGCAAATTTCTATGATTATAAGTTAACACTCCATTTATCCGAATTTTTGTCATTAGTTTTTGAAATAGTTATAACTATTTAAGCTAAATGACAAAAAAAGTTGTTTCTTTATGCACACAATGCATATTTTATATGCAACCTTTCATGTATTTCATTGTATATACAATACTCTTCACTCTATCAATTAAGTAGTCACGAGTGCACCGATTAGCACTTGGGTTGTTGATAGTAACAACAACACTATCTTTTTCTTTATTTTTGCTCCCTGAATAGTTTTTAACAATATAGATCTCTATAATTGCGTTTGGTTTTAAGTAATTAACTAGCCCTCAACATACATCACCTACTGTTATTTATTTTACCGTATAAGAATAACTTTATTGTCAGTAATGTATTTTTACCTCTTTAAGTTCACATAGTTTCTTCATTTATTTATTTCAATAAAAATATAGTTTGGTAAGTTAAAATAGGGAACGAAGGGAAACCACTCTCTGTAGCCTCGTGCGTTAATTTTAAATTTGAGGGACACAATCAGTCTGAGATTTATTCCGGCACTTTGATATTCAAACAAAAATTACGACGTTAAGATATTTTTAATTTCAAACTTATTCAAATATTTCAACGAAATTCTAATTTTAATTCTATATAGGGTTAGCTATATTGATACAATGCTGTTTGATTAATTAATCTTAGTTATTTATCTTCTTATTTTTTCTAATTTCAAAGATAAGTACACACGAAAGTAAGTTCATCAAACCATTTGTTTTGTACTGAATTCGATGCTACGGAGTTCTAGTAATTCATTATGGGTTTTAAACTTGCAACTGTGTTTAAGCTAACCTAAGCTTTCGTAACACTGACTTGTCCTTAAGTTTTTGTTTTTTTTCTTTTAGTATGTTGGGTTAAAAAAATTAATGACGTCAATAAGAAATTGAGCTTGTTTCTTATTTAAAATATAAAAATGAACGACGAAAAATCAATCTGTCACCTTATAAGTAGGTTAAATAATAAAGCTGAATTCTGCATAAAACACATCAAAATGATGACTTAATGCAAAAAGTAGCGATCTAATTTTTTTTTTTCTTGTCTCGCACTCACACTCAAGACAATTCTTTTAAAAATCTACCGATAACTGGGTTATTTTTATGATCTAAAGAAAATTTACTGAAAAGTAAGCTCTATTTAACATTTTTTTGAAAACTTTTTTTTTTTTAAAGCATAAACAAAAAAAAACCGTGTTTGTTTATACCTGTAAAAATTAACATCCCTACCAGTAGGTTTCATATTACAAGCCATGTGGAACGCATGTGCAGGTTTTGAAATAGTTATTTTACATTGGGAGGGAGAATATTTGAACATATGTCTGGTAAAAGTTCTAAATTTCATAAACGTATTGTAAAAGACCACTCCTAACAACAAATCGCTATGCTTGCTGCTACAATGCTTTTCGTCTCTTGCTCACTAAATAAGAACAGTTTCTTTACGCTTTCTTTCTTTTCTTTTTTTTTTGAACGCACCTTTTTTTTCTTTTCTTCTTTCTTCCATATTACTACTGCTACTACAGTGCCAAAGTATATTGAATTATGATTTTAGGTTCTAATCCTCTTTTTCCACCTCCATTTGCCATTCTTTAAAAATAAAACTTCTTTCTGTGTAGATTTTCCATTTACTCATTAGTCATTACTTTCATAATTTCATTTATTCTTACAGTACATTACGAGCCTCCTTTTTTTTCTTTTCATTACATCTTTCGTATGTTTTTATTATACTCCCTTAGCAATCTTTTTACTTTTCACTTTTTCTGTCACAGCTGCTCACTCTTCCCACTCTTTACCTACTGCTGCTACTGTAACTACGTCTATTAAACTTACTCACACCACCACTACTACTGCCAGCAGCCAGCATAGCTGCCTTACATGTTAGGACCTAGCAACCATATCACGGAAGTAGCCGAAACTCAACGAAAAGTTTTATTGGTGCATCATGGGTAATATTTAGCTTATTCCAGAATCAGTGATGATGCAAATGGCGTCCTTTATTGTTTGACTGACAAGAGTTGCAAATCTTTCTCTTGTTGGACGCTGGGTCTCTTCTAGAAGCTGAACCTGACGATTTGCAAACCCTTGTTTGAAGTAAGTAGCGTCGATTTTGCTTTCTTTGCTGCATATTTATGGCGTTATAACGGGCGATAACTAAGATTGAATTTGTATTTTCAAAATGGCGAAGTCACGCGGTTACTGCCCTTGTGCAGGGGCGACAATTTTTGTGTCAGTTTTTGCCGGCTTTGCTCAGCAAATAGCACGCTAATTTGATCGCAAGCTGAATCCCCAAAGATAGGGCTTCATTTTGCTACATAATGAGATAGAACCCGAATATAGCCTTTACCTTTAAACGAGTCACACTTAAAAGAATATTTCCTCTCGTTCACTTTGTCTTTCCTAGCCGGATCCTACAAATAGATTTCAGATTAAAATGGCGGCTAACAACTCTCCGTTGAATTGTCTTTCCAGATAGCAATCTGTGTACGTGTGTGCGTATGTGTGAAGTAGTGACTATATATACATGTGTGTGGATGTAATGACATAATAGTGTTAACTAGAAATATTTTATCATTAACGACTTAGAATATCTGCAAACGACTATTCGTTGTTTGAAATCTTGTAATTAATAGCATTCGCCATTGACTTTTCTTTCTCTCTCCTCCCCCTCTTTCATTGCTTTTTCCCTCTCTCCCTCATCTCTTATTGTGAGAGGGAAAATCACTCCGTTTTGTTATATTTTTCTAATTTTAAAATTAATTTTACTGATGGTGAAAATCAAATCATTTTTTCCAAGTTAAAATGTTAATATTTAAATTGCGACTATCACTTATGAAAGTAATTAATATTTTCGTTTTAGGTTTTTATTTATCTTGAAGTTTGTCATAACTTTCAAAGCTTGTTTCTTTTGTTTGTCAAGTGGCATGTAATTAAGTAAAATTCCCATTTTCATAAAATATTGGTTATCATTGGAGAATGGGATAAGCTAAGTTTATAGTTCTGCTTAGTTGGCGCTGGTATTACTATCACTTGTGTGCGTGTTAGTAGTTGTACCATCATTTTGTTTACTATTTTAATCATTTTATTGTATAATTAATTCCAGTAAGATTCTTATTTTACAAAACAATTTTATTTGTTATAACTTGAAAAATGTATCCGTAATAAAGATTTAATTTTAAATATTTCAGGTTATTTTTCTTGTTTTCTTTTATTCTAAATTTTAAAAGATTTTGTCGACAAAACTACTACACCGGACTCGGTAAATAATTTTTCATATGAAGTTTTTTTTTTTTGCCACCGTTTGAAATCAGTTGTACTTTCCATTAGTAAATTACCAATTGTCTTTTATATACCGCTCGAATTAGTGTTGGTGTTAAATCCTCATTCTTTATGCTTGCTTGGCATAAGTACACGCGTTTTTTTTCCCTCTCTCAATGAATTTCTAACATTGTGACCTCTTTTCTCCTTCACAATAGAAACACGCTCTCGGTTACTCTCATTCTGATTGCCTTTCTTTGTATACTTTTGCCAAGTCCAATCGTTTACGGAAGTCGTCATAAGAAGTATATCCTGTCGAATTCACAGATTCTGTACCTCTTCCCGCCAAAGTACTGGCAGTCCCACCTACCTTCCTTTTTTTAACAATTGATTTTTTTTCAATCTCACAAGACAATAAGTTTCAAATTTGTAGTTCATTTGACGCCTTTTTAATAAACATACTCATATTCTTAGCATTGGTTACAATATTTAAAAAAATCCATAGATCGATATGAGGTTGCGACAGGATAGCATGTTCCTAATTTAAAAGTGTAGTAGCAGTAAACTATCGTTGTATACATGACACTTAGTGACTATATGATTACTTTCACTTGGTTATTTACCTTACAAGTGTATGTTTGGTTAACTCTAGTTATATTTTTCATGTCTTAATTTATTGAACTGATTCGTAACGATCCGTTCAGAGTAATTTGGTAAATTATTCACCTATTGCGTATCAATTTTTTTCTTCAAATATTGTGTGGGTGGGGGAACTTACTGCTATGCATTTTAATACATAAATAAATGTGAACTGTTGACCTTTTCAAATATGCTCTTTTTATACCGATTCAAGGTCAAACTTATTGTTTTATGTACAAATTGTATTTCGTGATGTTTGTACTAAAATGTAGTGTTATGATAATTTAAGGTTTTCTTTAACAATTAAGTCATTTTTGTAAATTATTTTGTGTTGTATATTTCTAGAACTTATTTCTTTCTTGGAAAACACAAAATTTAATTTCCTTTTATGTTCATCTCTCACTAAGAAAAAATGCGAATTGTTATTTGCTTGAAGATGACTTATGGTCTGATTCTTCTTATGTTTCCTTTGATGAGAATCTAACAAACAAGCAAGAGTTACTCTAATAGGGGACGTAACTAATTCATTTTATCAATCTTTTTTTTTAATACTATATAACTTATATAAAAGCTTTTAAATTTAAAAAAAAACATTTTGTTATTTAAAGTGACATTAGTGAAATAATTTATTTCTCTAATTAGTGAACTACATTCAACGAAAAATGGTTACTATATATATATATATATACTAAACACACTGTTTCGTGATTTTGTTTCTGTTTTTTTTTTCTTAATATTTTTCTTCCACGTGCTAATAATCTCCCTATCACCAAAACGAGTAATAAATTTGTTTTATATAGCATAACAATAACATTTTTCATACATTAATTACCAATGAAATGATGTTATAGTCTCTAATACTAATTTATTAAAATTAAGCAGAAGGCACCATTATTTCAAAAAACAAAGTTATTTTTTTAAGTTCTTAATTTTTTATTTCGAATTTTAGGAGTTGCGTATAATTTTGTAAATTATCTTAGATTCTAATTAATACTTGAACTGTCTTCTATTCAAACTAAGCCGGTGATTGAAAAACTTTAGTTGTCGCTCTTAAATAAAAATTAGATTTATATATTTAAAAATTTTAAGTATTTTCTTTAATCTGTTACTCAGCATATGCTTATCATTTAAAACTGTAAAAGAATATTATTTGCTGACAATAAATTAAGAAACTTAACACCACTTCTAAAGTTTTATTTTCAGAAAATCTTTGAAATGATAAAATTTATTTGTGTTTTCGTGAGTTTTTCCTTAATAAAGATCATAAATACTAAATAAATAGGTAATCTACTTACTTAAGTCAAAGTGTTTATTACCAGTTGAGTATTGTATTTTCTCTTTTTAAATTTTAAAATCATTTTCTAGCATTTTTTTTTTTTGGCTTCTCACAAGTGACAAAATATAAGAAATGAATTGGTTTATTTCTAAGTTGACGCAATAACTGATATCAAAACATGTAACTAATAAATTTAGATGTTTTTGTTGATTTTAAAAAAAAAAAAACATTGTCGATAACTCTCTCTAGTCAGTTAATGGTCCTTTTTTCTAATTTTAATAAAAATGTTCCAAGTAACCTCCACAGATTCGCAAAACATAAGGTTTAAAATGAATTTTTAAAGATAATTCTTTTATGTTAGTTTTAATTTAGAACCGTTTTTCCTTTCATTTGAATGTAATTCTCTTTAAAAAGTCTTAAATTTTTTTTTTTTTTCTGAAACTTCATTTGAGAAATTTTAGATCGTTTAAAGTATGATTAAATCTGATTTGAAACAAATTTAAAATATAGCAGAAATGCATTAAAACTTTTTTTCTTTTTTTTTATAAGCTATTGATGTGTTTGTCAGCTTGGTGACAGATGGATGTTTATCTAATGTTGGTCTATGAGGGCTTTAGCCATAAAAAGTAATTAAAGAATATAATACTAATATCTTTTATAAATAATTTTGAAGCCCTCAGTAATCTCTGAAGGTTATGAAAATGTTCTCTAATGTTTTCTATTAGGTTCTTTGGCCTTATATTTATAGTTAACTTCATTTTCTAATGTCATGTATGCTTACCATATCTACAAAAACCAGCACATATACAAAAACAATTCAAAATTCTTCTTAAAATATTAGATACCTCAGATTGTAATAAACTTTTTGATTTATATTTAGTAAATATATTTTTACTTAATATACAATATTCTATTGAAACTTAATTTTAAGACTTTAAAAAAATTTTAACAAATTTGGGGCATATCTTAATCATAGTATACTCTTTATTTCTATTTTGTGAAGGTACCTATATTAAACTTTATACTGGTTTTCTTTTGAACTAGGGAGTAACTTTAGTATAATGAATGATTATCTTTTGTAACCTATTATCTAATTTAGGTTGTAAATGAAAATAATTTCCTGAATAATTTAATTCAGTGCAATATGTTTTACAAACTTGTACTCTTAATTTTTTCTTTTCTCTCTTTCTTAACAGGAAATAAATCTCAACCATTTTGGATTGCATCATTTTTGAAATTGTCATGTTGACACTGCTGTTTCAGAATGTCTTAGGTTAATGAAGATACACAGAAAATTCAATTGAATGCTGTTCTAAGTTAAAAATTACTTTATGAACTGACTATATTGTCACAACAATCTTTAAAAAATAATAATGGAAGTGTCAAAAAGCAGTCTTTCTCAAACACTTACCCCAACAAGTATACAAACTCAAGATGGTACGATATCAATACCCACATCTCATGTTATTGAGACATTACCTTCAGAAGCACATGTAGTGACAAGTGTTGATATAATTCCAGGGACTCATTTAACAACTATGCCTGAGTCTTTAGTTACCTCCACTGGTGTTCAACAAACTGAAACGGTTTTTGTTTCTTCAGATCTATTTACACCATTACCTCAAGTTCAACCTACTACATCAGAAACCATGGAAACAGAAGTCAGTAATACTACAGTAGTTGATGGTGTTACTTATGCACTTATTAAAGATAACTCTTTGGATAGTACACTAACAGCTCAAGGTGCTTGTGTTGCTGCACCCAAATCTTTGCTAACCAGTCAAACTGGAAGCATGGATGTAGAACTGATTCCTGTTGTGGATAATGTAGCACTACAGGTGATGGCAGTTGAAACAAAACCTAATGAAAAGGATAAAGATAAAAAGGAAAATATAGTTGAATCATCTGGGAAGCCTCAGCTTGTTCAGCATGCTGTTCTTGTTTCTGATCCTAACAATCAGGTACCTGCAACATTAATGCCCACTGGAGAAAAGGCTTCTATGTCTAATAAGTCACCAGAATTTGTGACAACATCTGGCAATATTAATTTGTCAATGAACAGTACATATGCAACTGCTGATAAGTCAGCTGTTTGTGCCCCTGTTGATTGTGTTAGCATACAAATTGGGGACAAAACATATAGTTCAAAAATTGAAAATAAAACACCTGTGATTGAAGAAGCACTAATGAAAGAAACCTATATTCAACTTGGCCACAATGTATTAAAAGAAGGTGATAATGTTGACATTGAGAAGGCAACTCTGCAAACTTCAACTGAAGGTACCCAATTTTTTGTCATTGATCTAAGTGAAACAGAAGTACAAAATTCAATCCCAATGGAGATAGAAACTGAACAAATTATCAAAGCAGAAAGTATTGGGGAATGTAAGAGTGATAATGACCCAGAAAATGATGTAATGAATAAAGTGCCTACAGAATCATCTCCTTATTATGTAATTCAGCAAGTTACAGAAAGTGATGCTACTGATGACAATCAAGAAAAAGAATTCCTTCAAATGAAACAGTTGCCTGTGGATTTGAAAAGTCTTGTGCCTCTTGCTTCTCAAATAAAAAGTGAAGATGGTACAGCCATTGTTTCTCTGCCAAAGGATCAGCAAAGTATAGATAAATCTATAGAATCTGTGGCAAAGAATACAGATGATGAACTTCTCATCACAAACATCCAAGGAGGTGCTGAGGTTATAATGGTGGACATTGGTAGCACTGCATCTGTAGATACTGAAACAATAAAGTCATCTCTCAGTTCAGCTGAACAGTCAGCAACAACACTTATCTCTGTTTCTGATAAACATAAAGAAACAGGACAACAAGCCGAACATTCTACAGGTCCTACAGCAGCACTAATAAGCATCACAACTAGCCCCGATGTAGCAACTACAGCTACAACTTCATCCTCTGTTGCTGTAAATTTACAAAATGCTTCCAAGTTCAGAGATGCTGAACAGCAGACTGAAAAAAGAAAATCAGAGCAACAACAAGCAGAAGTAACTGTCACCACAACTCCATCACAACAACTTCTAATTTCTCAAACTATCACTCAACCTAAACAAATACAGCCTCAACAACAATCACAGGTGAGACCACTTCCAGTACAGGCTGAACTATCTCAGCCCCAAGATCAAGAGGGTAATGTGTTGTTAGAATCAGAACAGCCACAAGAAAATGACCAATCATCCCAACCTATTAAACAAGTAGACATATCTTCTAAATCTTCCATAAAATCACCTTCTCCTCAAGCTCAAACCCAGCAATCCTCATCCTCTAAACAGTCCAAGCCTTCTCAGTTACAAAAAGACCAGGCTAAAACTGTTATGACTACTAGTACGACTACTGCTGCTGAAACAACAACAACCACTTCTCTTATCACCTCCCAAATAAATGCAGCAACTATGCAAGATAAAGAGTCAGTTGTAGTGAGTGAGTCAGAACCCTCTAAAAATTCAACAGAAGTGGTTGACCAGGAATCTGCTGATCAGTCTGTATCAAAAAATCTAAAAGAGCAACCACAAGTAGTAATCACTCTTAAAAGAAGAGGTCGTCCGCCAAAATCAGCTTCCAAAAATGTAGAAAATCAAGTTGAAACGCCAAAGTCTGGTGGGCGTTCTTTACGGGTTCGAAGTAAAGAAACAAGTGGGGATGAATTGGAGTCCACTGCCAACAAAGATTCAAAACACTCTAAAAAGAAAGCATCTATCAAAGATGCAGATGTATCTGAAGAAGCTATTGATAGTGCTAATGAATCAAAAACAGAAAGTGTTAAACGGAAACGAGGTAGACCTCGAAAAGAGGAATCTTCTAAGAAAGCTGAAAAAACAGAAACCCCAACTCCTAAAAGAGGCAGACCTAGAAAAGATTCTTCTATTGAAAAAGTTAGTGAAGTTGATTCTCCTGATACAAAGTCTCGGCGACACAAAGCATCTAATGAAGATGATGACGATGATGATGATGAAGGAAGGCGTCGGTCTGGAAGAATTAAAAAGGGACAAGAAGATAAAACACTTAAAAAGAATACTCTTGAAACGCCCACAAAGAAAAAAGATAAGGTATCTTCTAAAAGTAAAGATCAGGAATCTCCTACATTATCAAAAAAAACAGACGAAACTCCTCCAAGACGTGGCAGACCCCCACGAAATAAAGAAACCCCAAAAGCACAAAAGAAAGATTCAGATAATGAAGTATCTGAAAAATCCACTCGTAAAGGAAAACAAACAGTTGAAAAGGAGGGCGAACCAGTTGCAAGCACGTCTGGAATTAAATATGCAAAAAAGAGCAAAACATCCTCGGAAGATGAGGAAGAGGTGTTATCTGAGGAAAGTGATGATGGTGGACCTGAGTTGACCAGAGTTGATGTTACTCAAAAACTGTCTATGTCACCATCTAAAAAGAAAATTAGATATGCTGAAGATACCGCAGTTGCAGTAGGTACTAGTACCATTTATGATGAGAGTGAGGAAGAAGGGCTGGGAGAGCAACAGGCAGCTAGTGAAAGTGAAGAAGAAGAAGACAGTGATGAATATGGAGGAGCAGTTATTGCATCACCAAGGAAGAAAACAATGTCATATACACATCTTAAAAGTTCTATGCAAGATTTAAAACAAGAACCACTAGAAATGGAAGTTGATGAAATGGAAAGTTATATCGAAGATAAAAATGACAATTGTATTGGTGATCGTGAAGATAGAAAAATATTTGAGCTTGAAGAAGATTCTCTCTCTCAGATTATCTATGGAGAAGATGGGGCAGAAATTACACCAATTAGAGTGCACAGACGACGAATGGGTGATAAGCAAGATGATATTTATAACATTGACCAGATTGATGAAGATGAGTTTCTTGCTGCAAGAAATGCTGCCCAGCAAGACAAATCTCCTAGAACACCACAGACTCCTCAGTTTGTTGAAGTAGAAACGGTTTTTGAATCCCCTGGTAGGAGATCTGTGCAGACGCAGACAGACCCACGGCTTAGAAAAAAGAAATTTGGACCACTTGGTCAGGAAGGTGAAATTGAAGAAATAGACCCAGATGATGCAGAGCTGTATAGAAGACGTCGCCGCAAAAAGGAGGACTCTGATTTTGGCCTTTTTGAAGATGAACCGAAAAGAAAAAGTGTTAAACGTAATACAGAAGAGGCTTTGAAATGTCCTTTCTGTGACAAGTCTTTCATTGGTCTTGTTAAGCACATAAAAAGCAAGCATAGTCATGAACCTGATTATGATGAAGAGATGCGTAATGCTAAATGGAGAGAACGCATCATGAAAGTTTCTACACAGGGAGGAGAAGAGGCAGGAGAAACTTGTGTTGAATGCGGCAAAGTGACCAAGAATATGAAACGTCACCAAGAACTCCACCAACAAAATAGAATGCAAAGTGCCTGCCCAATTTGTGGAAAGGTGGTCTTGAGAACTGGGATTAGTTCACATATGCGCACTGTTCATTCAGGAAGAAAGCCTTATAAATGCCCTCATTGTGATTATTCATCAGCATTCCGTGGAAATCTTAACACTCACATTAAAGGCATGCATTTGCACACCCGCCAATATCTGTGTGATGTATGCAAAGCTGCATTTAAAACTTTAGGAGCACTTATTGGACACACTAAACGTGTACATGAAGGATGGAAATCTCCTAACCAAAAGATTTTCATCTGCTCTGTGTGTGAAAAAAGGTTTACCAAGAAGTACCATGTTGATAGACATATGCTCATCCATACTGGAGAGAAACCTCATAAGTGTACTGATTGTGGGCGTTGCTTTAATAACAAGTCTAACCTTATGTCCCACATTCAACTGGTGCATAAAAAATTGTCACCTTACCAATGTGATATGTGCCAGGAAACATTCAAGAGGAAGAAACTGTTACTTGAACACATTGGAAAAGTTCATGTTGCTGCTGGGGAAATGGCTCCTCTTATTAAGGATGAAGATGATGACGATGATGATGATGAATTTGAAGAAATGGATGAAGATATGGAAGAAGAACTGCACAAGGGGACTGTTGCCACTGAATTGGTTGAATCACCTGCTGTATATGCCACAGTAACAGATGGCTCTGTTGCAGAAGGAACCTATACAGCAGTTGTAACAGATGGAACTCATGACCTTACAAACCAGACCATCACTACACTGCAAACAGAAGGTGGACAGGAGACCATTATTATTGTACACACTGCCAATCCAGAAGAAGTCGCACATGCAATTGTTGAACAAGGAGATGGCACAGTGCAATATGAAACTGCAGGACAGACCATTACTGGGACAACTGCAGCTGAATTGTTTTCACAGATGCAATCATAAATTGGTAAGTAAATTGTATGCCTATAACAGATGTTTTCTATCATTTGCTTTTATCCTAATTTTCAAGTATTCTTTTCAAGTAATGTCAAGACGTGTGTGTGTGTGTGTGTGTGTAATGTATGCTGGTGCTTAATTATATTTTTATATTAAAATTAATTTTGATAAAGATAAATTTTGCATTAAAGTTTACTACTTGTTATATAATCTTTATAGTAGCAAATTTTGGATTTTTTTTTAATTTTCTTTTTTTTCTCTTTTTTTTTCTTTCAGATTCGAATAAAACAGCTGGTTCCATTCTCTTATGCAATAGGAGCACGAGACAATATAATTCCATAGCTAATTAGTTTGGGGTGAAAAAGTTTTATGGATGGACAATTTACTTTTTTCTTTTTTTTTTTTTTTCTTTTTTCTTTTAATTTTTAAACTTTTTTTTTTTTCTAATTTATTTTAATTTTGTTATTATATGCATTTCTATTTTATTTATTTTATGCAAACTTTTTAAAAAAGATTTTTTTTGTGGTGCCAGCGGCTGAATTCATGCCAAAAAAGCATTTTGTATTTCATGTCTTAGCAATTTTGGCTGAATCTAATTACAAGGGGGTATAATTAGCTATTACAGAACCTTTTTTTTTTCTTTACATCCTAGTAGCTACTTTTATAAAGGAAAGTAAGTAAAGAGGTTTTTTTTTTCTTCCCTGAAGGATATTCGCCATTTAGGTATACTGAATGTTGAAATATATTAATGCTATTAATTCATATATATATCTATATATATATATATATATATATATATATATATAATGTGTTAATATGTATGTTAAATATAGACTTCACTTAGTAGAATAAGTTTAAGCAGATTATTTATGAAATATACTTGAAGAATGGTATTTTAATTCATCCCTTGTAAGTGCAGCAAAGGTACCATGAGGATGCATGTTTGTCAGATTTTTATCATTTCAATTGCAAATACAGTTTACTATAATTTTTAAAATCTTCATAGACTTTCTTGCATTGGAATAATATATATATATATATATATATATATATAATGCCACCACCACTCCTCTCTTTCTCATGAAAAACACAACTGTATTAAACTATATAGGACATTTTTCTATCAAATGAAAAATTAGTGAGTAGGCATTATTTTACTTTTGCAGATATCTATATATATATATATATATATATATATATATATATATGAAATTTGTGCCTGCTTGTATAGACCTGGTAAAAATGGGTATTTTCTTGGCATTTAGTATTTTAAATTTACACTAAGTCAAAACTTTTAATGGCTGGTTTTGTTCCATTCATATAAGATACTTTAAAACCAAATACATATGTTGGTACATTTTCATTTTCATGGATTCACTTTTATGTGGAAATGGAAGGGGTTTGGTATTAATCCAACTAATAAGCTGATGTGTGTTACTCAAAATTTCAAGTCCTGTAATATTTCTGGATATATTTTATGGCAGCAGTGAATAAATTTAACTAACATTTCAACTAATACAGTTTTGTTCTTATATTTGCTATATTTTCCCACCTAGCCAAATTTACTTTTAATCACAAAATTTAAAAAAAAAAAAAAAAAAAGGAATTAACTTTTTTTTTTTTTTTTTTATTAATAGTCTTGATATTGTTTGGTTTATTTGCTGTTTCTTTCTCTCTCCCCCCCCCTCATCTTAAACATGTCATAACCATTTTCTTTTTTTCTCTTTAAAATGTGTACAGATTAAAATTATTGCATACTAAAGTATTTTTAAAGTGCCTTAATGTAAATTTTGTCCACTTATGTGCTCTAAGTTTTTATTAAAAGCAGCACGGTTTACATTTTGTTGATTCGAAATAAAGGTATAAGTTTACAAAATAACATTTTTAGAATATTTTGAAAACAAAATAGTATATTTTGTTTACAAATATTGGTTGTAGAGTTTCCTCTTAATTTGGTAACCAAAGAAAAATTGAGTTTATATTCGTACAATTTTTATTTATTTGTGTGTGGTTGTGAAAAATAAATCATGTATTTTCTTGTTAAACTCTCTCACTTGAAGTCTATGGGTAAGATATCAGTTGGGTTATGGTTTTAATTTTGGATAAATGTTTAAAATTTTAATGAAAACTGTAATTTTAGAATTTGCATAAAGATTACTTTCTCAAATGTGCAACTATTCTCACAAGTATCAATTAATAATTTGCCTCACTCCCTCTACTCTATACTTTCTCTCTCAGGGCATGTTGTTGAGCATTCATAAAACAAAACAGGCTTTCTGGACTCCTGCCTATTTCATATTAGCTGTAGTCACAAAGATGGTTTACTTTTTCCAGGGAAATGTTTGCAGATAAGAAAAAAAAGACAACTCTATTGTGATATTTTATTTATTTATTTTTATTTATTTTTTTCCTGGCCATGAAAATTTATTAATGAAATAGTATTATATAAGATAAGCTGGTAGAGAACATGTTAATTCTGCTTTTGTAGTTAGGAGAATGGAGTCAAAAGCATGTCCTGATATCAGAAAATGCTTTATAATTTTTACCAGGTCCTTATATATACACATACACACTCTTTTCTTGAGGAATGTCACTGGCACAACCCACCATTATACTGAAAGTAATTTGCAGTATCCGTAAAGAAATTTAAATTGAGGATTTTGTGCAGACTATTGTTCCAAGCAGAAGATTGAAGATACACCCTTAAACCCTCTATTCTCCATGCCTTTTTTCATATCCACCAAATATCTTTAAATGTAAATACCTAATCTTAATGAATAATAAATTGAAATTATTGCATTCAATTTTAATCTTTTTACTACCACTTTGTTGAAAGTGTATAAATGGAAAAGTTGTACTTGTTTACTGTACCATCAACATAGTTCTGTGCCCGCTCATCTTTCTATATCCTTTTTGAATCGGCCTTTTTTTTTTTTTTTTTTTTTTTTTCTTACCTTTGAAGATAGTCACCCAAGTGATTTCTATCTTTCAACATGTAAAAATATTTAAAAAATGGCTGATCAGTAACAAGTGACTCATTCCAATTCCCAGTGCTCATGATTCTTCCCTTTTTATAGACTTTTAGTTATGTAGTCAATTTGTCTTAATGGCACACATTTTATTTTAATTAGTTTTTTTTTTTTTTTTTTTTTTTTTTAAGGTCCTTCACTATTCTTGTAATAAAAAGATTTAAAAAATAAAATGGAGTAACTTATGCAGTTTGTTACCTCCATCACTTCAAATAAAGCTCTTGGTAATTTGATGTTTTTTTTCTTCATTTTTTTTTTCTTTTTTTTTCTTTTTTTTCTTTTTTTTTCTTTTTTTTTTTTAAGTTGTTCAGTAATTTAAGGTACTTAATGAGATATAAGGATATATCAAGACTTAGATGAATTTAAACTGTATTTTCCAGCCACTTCTACACTAATTAGAACTTAATTCTTTTACGACACTTTTTGTGCTGTTGTTTTATCACTGCAGGTTTAAGTTTAATGTTGCATTTAAAAAAGTTAATGAAATTCAAATTTTTGGTAGATTTTAAGATTAAAAACATATTTACTCTACAGAGCTTATTACCAATTTTAAATAGTAAGATTGTCTCTTCCCACCCCACAAATAATGTCTATATACAAGAGCTACTAGAGGTAGAGGGTTACAGAGTAAGAGTTTTGTTGGGAAAATAACAGTTAATCTTGGATGAACAGGTTAAGATTGTAGTGATCATGGAAGTGTCCTTTTGGGAGTCAGTTCCATAAAGCAACAGTTCATGGGAAGAAGCTACTTGAGTGAAACTTAAATCTCACTAATGAAATACAATTGGAATGTGTTGTTTGCTACATAGTGTGACATGGCTGTAATGGTTAAAATTATGGGATTGACTTAAAGCAATAAAACCTACTGAATTTACCAGGTAAGCTGAGTTGGTCTAAACCAGTGTATTGTATTAGAAATTAGCAGTTAAGAATTTTGATAGATATATTGTAAGCATTTTGTTAAATGTTATGTGGTTCATTACTATCCTGTGCTGAAAATTTAAAAAAAAAAATTTTTTTTTTTTTCAAGAGATGTTTTAGAATTTATTTTATCTATGTATGTACTGAAATTTATTCCAGTTTTCTGTGCTACTAACTCCCACTTCATTAAAACTAGCAATTTAAGTGTAATACACAGATATGGTTGCAACAAAGAAATCACTCCCAAATTAACAGAAACTTCTTATTGGCTTAAAATCTATATAAAAAAAAAATGTACTGCTGTTTAGAAATGTTAACTTTTAGGAAATTTTTTAATCTTAAAGTAATGAAACCTATGAAAAGAGATAGCTTATGTTTGACCTGTTGTCATAATTCTGAAATAAGATGGGTGAGTATAAATTGAAATTTCATCACCAAAATATTTACATTAAATTATGAAATGTATTCCAGTGATGAGTTATTTAATTACATTTTTATCGTCTTAGTTCATATCTACTTTTCTGTTATCTGAATTATATTCATTAAAAAATACTGATATTCCCTAACACTTCAAGGGAACCACTTTTTTAAAATTAAAGCCACAATGACACGAAACTATAAGTATGCTACTCCAATCATAATAGATAAATCCAGTAAGGATTTAAAAAAAAAAACACTAGTAATTTCTAACTACTAAATATGATCTGCTTTTTTTTATTGTGGGTTAGTGGTTAGTAGTTTGCAATCATTTTCTTATGAAATGTTCCTTAATTTCTCAAAGGGAGGTAGTGGTATTTTAATTTGACAGGTTCTAAATATAATTCTAAGGTTTGAAAATTATTTTAAAGATAGGGCTGCAATGTTCAGATTAGCAAATGTTTTAATTTCAAGTGGTTTTACTTTACTCTGGAACACTCTCCATAGTAACTTTTACTGATTATACTCACTAGTGATTTTTGCCTCACTACTGTGATTTTGTGACTAAAGCAATTTTGTCATTATTTAAGCCAAAGTAAATATAAATTAACAAAAAACAAAAAAAAACAAAACCTGGTTTTCATTTTAAATTCCTTCTCACATATACACACACAGGGACTTCCATAGTAGCGGTTTGCTGCTTAATTTAAAATATGTGTGAATTCACCCATTCTACTTACTGATGAATAAACAGAACAGTTAAACAATAAATAAGATCAAAGCATTGAAACTTTATGTGGCCAGGTAGTTTTTACTTGTGTGTGTGTGCACTTTTCAGCTGTATGGTAATCATTTTAAGTTCTCTCAATTTAATATTGTTTCAGGCTCTTACAGACTTCTAATTTCCAAAAAAGCTGGTTGTTACTACTGATGGCTGGATTCCACTCTCTTGTACAATCCACTCTGACTTCAGCTCTTGGCTACCCCTGCTACTTGCGAAGGCTTGTTTATATAGAGAATTGAGCATCACCTTTAACCTTGCAGATGTTTTCACTGTGCAAAATCTCTGTTTCTATTGTTTGAGCCTAAATTTTCACATACTTTACCAAGCCTGACTACCTGTCTACATTAGAGTTCTCACTAAAAAGAAACAATGAAAACCAATAACAATCCATCATATAGTGACCTAAATCTTCTTTTTTTTTCTTTTTTTTTTTTTTAAGTTTTCCTAACCAGTTTTATCAGTGCATTCTTGATTATATATTATTTATTTTAGCATGTTAGGATAGGTGGGATGAGATGAATATATTCTCTGCTAAATGGTAATAAATTTTTCAGTTTCCCCAGCCAGGTCTTGACCAATGCCTTCCATTCTTGTTTGACCCTTGGGGTAGCTTTCAAAGTACACTCTTAGTGATGCAAACTCATAATCACTGGTTCAAGTCATTCTGAGGTCCTCTCTAATGTTCAATTTCAGTTCTTAATATTTTTAAATTGTTCTTTCTTTGTTTTAATCTCCTGTTGATCTATATTTTTGGCATTTTTCTTAATGTTAGCATATCCTGGATTTCACGATTTTTAACTATCATGCACTAATAACACTTCAAACAATGTCATTGCATATGTAAAATTAGCAATTGTCAATCACTCACTGCTATAATCTTGTAAATGGCTTGATGTGCATTGGGGTGCAATGAGAAATTAGCCAAGTTCAAATTCCAGTCAAATTTGTTTCATTCACTTATGCACAAATGCCCTTGGGGAAAGGTATTAATCTATCTCTTCCCTCAACAATCAGTTAAATAGTATGACAGATTGGGTTCTATAGCCTTGGTTGGCAACCAGTCTACTGCAAGAAGTAATGACTACTGTGGGGAAAATCTTCTGCTTAGTCACTCACATCTTGAAAGAAATATGATACCTAAGTGTGTATCACATATAGCAATTGACATTGATCGTAGTATATGTAATATTCATTTATATTTTCAGTTCAAGATTATTTTTTTAAATGCTTTATTTGTATTTTTTGGATGCATTTGCAAATGAGCTTAAGCAATAATTTGATGTTTTTAATTGTGGATTTCCTTTGCTAAGTGAAACAGGTTATCAGAAGTTAACATTTAGTGCCAAGTTGGGAATTTATATATTGGCACCTAATGATTCTTCATCTTTGTAATTAGTGTTTTCTTTGTCTCTGTGTTTAATCTATATTAGCTAGTCTTTGAAAGTAGGCATGTACTTTATGGTTAGCTTAATAACTAGATAACACAGTTTTCAAATTAACCATTTTCTCAGTCCATTGCAAATGCAGCTATGGGAGTAATGGGCTTTCACCTTCTATACTGGTCTATGATTTGTAAGGCAATCAGAATTCAGTTTTGCATTAAAGAGTTTTTTTTTTGTTTTTTCCTACCAATGCTTGATCTCGGTCAACTCTATTAATTAGCTCATAGTTTGGGGTAGCACAGATGGACTGATGCCTTTCCTGAAGGATTAGTGGGAAAGTGAATGCAACAAACTAGACTGGTATTCAAATTGGAATCATGTATTTGGCTTTCTATATGTTAGTTTTATAATAAATTATTCTAATGAAAGAGAAAATATTGTATTTAGTTCACAAGAGAAACCACCTAATGATTAATCTTATTGTTGGCTGAATTCATACCCTCTAATTTATTTTGGTTGCCTGGATCTGTAAGCACACACTACTACCAGAGATGTAATTTTTAATTGAGTTTGTGATGTTTCTCCTGGATCTTGGTAGAAATCATCTGATCTGTTGAATTCATCTAATTAATCTTAATTTGCTTTTCATTAGACTTTTATTATAGGCATATTTAAATTTGTACATGTGTAATAGTCTTTTTCTAAGACTTATCCCTTTTTTTTTTTTTGGTGGGTGTAACTTGCACTTGTACCTGCAAAATATTCTGATTGGGCATAATGATGTGGTAGAGAATAAATTAAATTTGTTATGTAAATTTGTGTAGACAGATCATACTTTAAGTTATGGCTTATTGTCTGAAATGATGGCTTAAATGAATAAATATTTACATGTAGAACATGTAACATGTTTTATATGATTAAACTTGGAATAAAAATGATTTTCAGCATTTTGCAGTCCTGTTACCAGTGGGTGGACTGCTTCTCAGATCTTTTGCTGCAACCCTCTTTGTATATCCAAATTATATGAATTCTTGTGCACCCTTGGCTTAAAGGCCATCCTTATCTCAATTTGCCAACACTGGTATTTTTTACTATTTACTATGAAGTAATATTTTTGTTCCCTTAGCACCTGCAATATCTTGTACAGGTTTGTATGGCATCTGCCATAGATGTACCTTAGAATTGAATTTCATTTTTAACCTCTGCTAACCTTGAATGAGTCACAGTGGGGAAAAGATTTTAATTAAGTCTTGGGATTGGGAAGTGATAGTTTATATATATATATATATATATATATATAATCAACCTTTCATATTTTGAACCTATTCTGTCTGTAAAGTTTCATGAAATTAATTCTTATTTTTGCTAATTTTACACAGATAATGAAGACAATTCAAAATAAATGCATATAAGTCACTTAAATCTTTTAAAACAAAAATGTATCACCTAAATTCTAACAATTTTATGCATTTGAACTTTGAATTCTCATTGAGTAGGGAGTGAAATTATAAAAGTAAGGTAAAAATTATCACTCAAGCAAATTGTCATTGAGACAAACTCAAGTTCTCATAGCTTGCAAACTATTATGAACATTGTCATATAAATAGTAGTTTAGTGTTGATTTTCTAAATTACTTAGACGTGACATATTGGGGAGTATCTATTGAGATCAAACTCGCTACTTAGTTTGAAGTTCTAGTAAGTCAAGCTTGCTACACATTACACCATGTCAAAATTCCCAAAATAGTTCCAAGCTAGTTATTGAAAAGGTTAAAAGAAATTAATTCCTCCTTGTTCAGAAATATCCACTCGTATCAATAAAATTTAACATTGCTTTATTCAGATTTTCAAGAATGGATAATCTATTGGGGTGTCTACATAGCCCATTACAAAAATAAGCATAGTGTACAATAATCTAAAATACTGTTATACTGCTGAAAAAGTGGGCACTCCATGTTACAATATACATTAAATCATAACTTGAAATGTAGATATTATTATTCATTGAAATGAAAATATAATAAATATGTTGCATAAACATAGCAAATTGTATGTGAAACAGCAATAAAAAATAGAGGAAAGTTTTATTCATCAAAAATAGCCACAATATAGTTATATAACTTATTCTAAAACAAACAAAAAAAAAACTTAAAATGAAAAGTCAGGTGGGGTAACAAAAAACAAGTGACCTGCATACTCAGCACCCTCATTTAGGAGCGTAGTGGGAGAGAGAATAAACAAGTTGTCAACTAGGAATTCATCCTCACCCCCAACTCATGCATTTCAATTTTTTAAATACTTGTAACAAAACACTCCAGTGACTAATGCAGGGTTAAAAGCGACTCATAGACCTTGTTAAATTTTATTAGCTGTGTAGGACATGAGTGGTTGTATCTAATGCGTCAGATCTTGGATCAGGTAGTAAAAGCTTAGTTAAGTTTCATTAGTCTCAAATGACACTAAAAGCTAATAATATTTACAAATACCTCAATTTCATGTCTTTCAAGAGGTCTCATAATTATTCACTCTGTTAAATATTGTATGAGACCTATTGGAATTGTATATCTTGGCAAATACCTACATAAACAGTCCTGGGTTGGGATTCAAATTCTAGTAAATGTAATATACTTCTTCTCAGCGTAGAATATTGTGATGCATAGCCACGTTCTATAACTAAAATGGCTCAAGAAACTAGAGAGTTTCCCCCCCCCCCAAAAAAAAAAGCAGTCCTAGGCATGATATACTAAATACCTGGCTCAATAAATATCTCTTGCTCTCTCTATTTTATATATATATATATAATGTGTGTGCCTGCATATCTGTGCTTATTATCATTTTAAAAAAAAAACGAAAACTTTGCAATAAATTTGACATGCTAGTACTCAAAGTATTCCTCATTAGCATGAACCTTTTACCAACTTGTTTTGGACACAAAGAAGTCTGAATGCCTACTGCTGGTCTGTCTCATTTGTGAAGAATTTTCATGATTGTAGTCCAGGAATTGAAAGAGGTAATCTGTTTGCATAAGGTGGGTAGCACAATGTCACCTAGCCAAGTCACCATATGATATTGACTGGTATTGTCATAGAAAAACAGTATACCCTTACAATTTAACTGTGCTTCAGTGTCTGTTGTACACATTCCAACTGGTCCACTGTAATTGTTTTGTCCGTGATAGCATCTAGTAGTGCACCGCTTGTTGGTTAGTCTACCAGATACAATGCCTGATCTTGAATATATGTACAGAGGATCTTGTGTTGGAAGGCACAAGGTTCCATGTTACATCCAATGTCTGAGGATCCAATGATAAGCATGTGGTACTGAGAAAAACAGACTACCACCCATTGCTTGCTGGCTTCCAACTGTGTGGTACCCACATTCTCAACTTGTACACCTTCCTTATATGATGCAGGTGAAGTGTGATTGTTTCAACAGGAAGTTCATAATGGGTTTGGCAGTTGGCCTCCTTTTCAGAGCCATTTTCTTTGGCCACTGGGTTTCGTCACAAAGGGACAGATCTCCTAACCTGAAATTCTGCAACCAATCCCTGGTAGTGCATTGTTCATTACAGCATTATCCCTGAAGGGTTGTCATATTTGGTGCTGCTATGAACAAACCCACCTTAAATTCATAAAGCAGGTAACCTCAAACAAGCTATTTCAACACTGCTTTCTTTCCTTGCCAGTGCTTGAGCTATGACTAATGTGTGCACAGCACACCTGCGTTAGTTAAAAGTGATACTACCGCCCCCCCCCCCATTTTTACAGCAAATGATATTTGTGTATCAGCAATCAATTGCTATTTTTTGTTGTTTTTTTTTTTCTTGGCTACCTTATATTCGCTGTATGAGTTATGTAGAAATTTTATATTTACAATTCATATTATTATTGATTTTTTTTTCCCCAAATCAATTCATCTTGAGCAGGAGAATAATGCCACTAAGATGCAATGTGTTACTGTGAGTGAAAGGAAAGAGTGTGAACCAGAAAATAAGCAAAATGTCTACTATTAATGAAAAAATATAAAGGATATAAAATTTCAGTTTAAGTGGAAGTGTTAGATGTATAGAGTTGAAGTAGATTTTAGACAATACTGCAAACCTAATGCATAAAGAATTCTTCTTTTTAAACCTATAAAAGTGTGAAAAATCTTTACATTTCCAAAAATTAACATGAAACAGAAAGCTATGTATCTCACACCTACTTATTAATGAAATATTCTTTTGTATATAGTAACAAGATGGTTATAAACACAGTAAAAAGGAACAATATGATTAAAAGAAAGTAGAAAAGGAAAATTAAAACTATTTAGTTTCAGCCAATGTTTTTTGTCCACTGACTGACCTTTTACAAGGTAAAAAGTAAAATGAATTTATTTGAAATAAAGTATCTATAAACAAAGATAAAATGTTGCTTACTAGAAAGTTATAAAACACTCATAAATATTTATGTCAGCTGAAAAATATTAGATGTTTACATCAATTTGCATACTTGAATTTTTTTCATGTGAAGTATATTCTTTAGACTGTTATGGTATAAGACATTGAAATGATAGAGGCAACCATTTTGATTTTTTTTTTTTTTTTTTTATTGTTGGGAAAGTATGGCAAGGTTGGGGGTGCAAATAAAGTCTGTCAAAAACTTTCTTATTTCTTTTAATCATACACATACACACACCTTTGCACTTACTTTTTATACTTAAAAATTCAGGTATGGTATTCATGTATTAAGATGAATACTAAGATACCTCTTATGACTATTTTTATTTTATGCAAACAAAAAACAATGAAAAAAAACAGATGGATTTATACCTTTCCCAGAGGTATTAACATGTAAGTAAATATAATAGACTTGCCTCAGTACAGCTATGGAAATACAACTCTAACAACTTGCACCATCACCTACCAAATTACACTACAGCATTATCTCTTTAAAACCCATAAACTAATACTTTTCACAAAGGGCAGATTTTCTCTTTTTTTTTTTTTTTTTTTTTTTCTTTCTTGAATGTCTCAGAGACAGAAGCTTCTATATAGAAGGCCGTTAGCAAATTGCTTCATAATGTCACCCAAACAATATAAAGTACACAGATGTGATAAACATCTTCTGTATTCACTTAAAAATTTTATAACTTTTGTGAAAAAGTTATTTGATTTTGCAGCAATATTCACTCTATAAAATAAAGGCATTGATTATCCATATAGCTTATGAGTGGTACCTACTAGTCAGAAGGCCTAAACCTTCTGACTAGTGGGTACAATCCAAGTATACTACAATGCAAAAAAATCTGAGAATGCTCTTTTTTTTTTTTTTTTTTTTTTTTGTTGTTGTTGTTGTTGTTGTTGTTGTTATTATTATGAAGAGACTTGAAGCATTAATGCTGAGAATACCATAGACTGAACATATGAGCAACAAGGTTTTAGGGAAAATGGAAAAAAAAGGACACTTCACTTAACATCAGGAAGAGACGTTTGAAATTTCTAGTGCACGTAATGAGACGAGGGCTTTGAAAATTTGATACTCACGAGACAAGTTGCTGGACAGGAAAATAGTGTATAATCTACCAAGCAAGCTTGAGTAAATAGATAGCGAGGTTTAGTAGATATAGCAAAAAGACACTAAGGGTTGCAATGAACTGGAAGTTGTGGAAGGCTATGATACAAACCTCCTGTTTAAACTTCCCTGTGCAATAAAGGGCCTTTTTTCTTTATTTTTCATTAATCCACCCTCAAGCAAGTCAATGATGCTACTAAGATTCAAGTGAAAGACTATTAGAAGTGAAAAAGAATGAGAAGACTTTCTACTGTTCAAAAGATTGAGGAGGAGAGTGAAGTGGACAATAGGCAATCCTATCTACACCTACTGATAAATAGGTAGTAAATAAAATTTCAAAGTATACAGTTTAGACAAAAGCCTCACTACACAAGGTGTTACTGCTGTTATAGAAAGTAGGTTTTTACAGGGTGGGGCTACTAGCCTCATGCTCATCTAGTTTTGAATTCAGACTTGTCAAACAAAGCTGAACAGCCTGCTTTGTTATTTAACCCATAGTTTGTGGGGTAGAGATTGTTTTATAACTTTCCCAATGGTATTTGTACATGCTTTTCTACATCCACCCCACTCTCATCAGTACTCTCTTCCCTCTCCTACTCTCTTCCTGACACCCCCTATAACATTCCTCCTATGTAACCCACTGCACAACAGTGGCAGTAAAATGCCTTGCTTGGGGCGACACGATTAAAAAAAAAAGAAATGAATGCAACAAACTCAAATCACATGAACATATACCATTACAATTAATGTGAAAAGATTTTTTCTAATAAAGTACCAACAAAATTTGTTAGTACCAACTCATCCATCATACCTAAATATGTCTCAACACTTATCATTAACCAGCTTTACAAAAGAGAAAAGCTTAACTGAAAATATAATGGTAAAATAAATAAAATGATTATAATATTTCTGATCAAATTTTTATCAATCTAAATCTTGTCAAATCAGGAAATCAAAATGGCCACTCCTTTTTGATCTTTTTGCATCAATGCAGGCAACCCTCAGGGTTCTATCCTGGGACTTACATTGTGCCTAATTTTCATCTATGACCCTCCTGATGGCATCAGCTCTCAACTTGGTATCTACACTGATGACACAACTATTTACTCCTGTCTTAATGGTAAGTCTGATTGGTTTGATAAGGTTAAATTAGCAGCTGATCTAAAAAAAAAAAATTAATGAACTACAGTCTGTTGTTAACTAGGATAAAGAATGACTTGTTAATTTTAATGCTTCCAAAATTAAAGTACTCTCTTAAGAGAGTAACTTATTGTATCATAGGCTAATATTTTCTACTAATATGAAGTGGAAAGATTGAATCATTTACTTGGTCTACTAGAAAAGTTGGTTCACTGTGTCATGCAAGATAATTTTTCTTGTCAGAATCTATCTTATACATTTATTAGTCTATCCTTTGTCCATGCATTGATTATTGCTATCATCTAATCTGGTGTTTCTGCTTAGTACTTAGAAATTCTTAATAAAATCCTAAGAACAATCTGCTGTTATTGATCTTGATTTGTCATCTCAGCTTCAATCACTTCCCCACTTCTATAACATAGCTTCCCTGTGCCTTTTTCTATAACAATTTTTATTGTAATTGTTCTGACGAGCTTCCTTTTTTGGTACCTTTGCTTAACAAATTCAAATTCAAATAGATATTTTTAATCATTTTATAGCTTAACCAAACATTTTTTTTAAAGTTTATTTGAATCTTTGAAAATAATGGCATTACTTTTTTAAATTTTATTTTCTTAAATAATTTTTTTACTGAACTTTCTGTAAATTTCAAGCAGTTGGAAAATAAAGAAAAATAATTCCTTAGGATTTCTTTTTCTTTTTCTTTTTTTTTTTTTGTCCAATAGAAAAAAAAAACAATTCTAAAACATTAAATGATTTAGTTTGGATCAAATACACTTTATCTTGAATAATCTTTGCATTTTTAATTTTTTAATTTTTAAAATTGTTTATAATCGCATCTTACTTGTATTGACCAATCTTGTTTAGTTTTATTTTCTATCCTTTCCTGTCCATTGCTTAAAAAGAATTTAAATCCCGAATAAGGTTGCAACTAATTTCTATGCTAGCAATTTCTTCTTGCTTTCAAATCAGCTTTCATCTTTGATTATTGCATTTAATTTTTTAGTCATTATCATTTGTCTACTTAATGGCCTTTTCTTTTTCTCATATTATTTCACATTCAGTAAACCTCTAGTTTCTTAGTAGCTTTATTGCCTGAATGAAGGGTGGGAGCTTTAAATGAGAAAGACATTTGAATTCCAGTTGGAATTCACTATTGGGAGAGGTATGAATTAATCTCTTCTTCCATTTATGGGTTAAATAGCAGTACAAACTAGGTTCTATAGCCTTGATTGGCAACCATTCTACTGCAGAAAGAAATGGCAAACTACTGCTTAATCAGTCATGAATTGAAAGAAACGTGATCACCCTAATGTGTATCAAATATGGCACTTAACTGACTTCCTGTTGAGGAATTGTATTGGCTGTGTAAATGCAGTATTGTGGTAAATGAAATCTTGAATGATTATGAAGCTGTAGAGAGGTGGTTAATGTTTAATGGAGTGGCCTTATGTGTGTTGTGGGGTCGCTGGAAGAAGTCGACCCTGCAAACTTGAATTCTTGATAAGTGTAAAACAGCCAAGACAATGAGGAGACAAAGGCAGAAGTAAAAACAATAACAACCTTGGTTTTTATTTATGTAAGTTGATACAGGATGTAGTTCGGGTTTGCTCCAGGTCCGAAGGAGAGTAGCCTCTATGGAGTTGGTGTGGCGAGTGTTGAGATCTCGTCCAGTGCCAGGTCAAGATGGGGCATTCGCAGCGGTAGCTGGTTGGCTGGAGATGGGGGATGAGTCGCCTGGCTGATTCGGGACGTTCCATCTTCTGGTCTAGATTGAAGTGGAAGCGAGCTCGTGCCAGTGGAAGATCTTTGATGAGAAGCGGAGTCCCTAAACAGGGCCGAGTCAAGTTAAGGTTGTTGTGGATGCGAGACCGTACCAGGGGTTTACGGAATCCCTAAATAGGGCCGAGTAGAAGTAGGGTCACAGCGGCTCTGAGTGGCCGATTCAACTGCCAAAGCAGGGACAGCAGCTGGTGTGGCAGCTTCGATGGCTGATCTACTGCTGGAAAGTAGGATCAATGCCAGAAGCGGGTATTGCGACTTCTGTGACACTATAACTAGGCATATATTAAGGTGGATTTGTAAAATATGGATTTTATTATAATAAATTAAGAATAGAAAATGGTTATGAAGAATAGAAAAATAGTTTGAAAACATGTGTTTCGTTTAACAAAAGTGAAAAAGAAAAGGAAAAAATAAATAAATAACCGCTTTTTATTTTATAAGTAAATTTAAAATATTTGACTAAGTGATTTGATGTGATAAAAGATAAAGTTTAGGAAATAGATTTTTGAGTGACCATGTCAAAAACTGTCTTTACTGTATCTTGACCACACATTAAGAAAAGATAATAGAATTTTCCCTTTCTTCAGGTAATAAAAAAAACACTTGGTTATGGGTAAAGTGTCAGGGCTATATAAACATCTGGCAGCCTTCATACAAAGCTTTATTAAGATAAAAAGATAAAAAAAATCCTGGAAATTTCTAAGGCTAAGTGCAGACAGGATGTCTGCGAGATGTTTACACATCAAAAGAGGGAAAATTTAAGTACCTTGAAATTTTGGACTTACAGTCGCCAATGCTTATCGCCCGGTGGTCTAGGAACTTCCAATTATTTCAATATAAATACAAGTGATTTTTCCGAGCCAAGCAGTTCAGTTGAGTTAGTTTAGCTGGGAGTTCAGTTCAGCTGGGCATGTGCTTAAAGTAGGGAAACTCCGTTTGTCTGAGTCGGTCGTTCGGCATTTGATCTCTATTAATTAGAGTTAGAGCTGAGTGTCACATTGCCTGCCCCAACTGCAAGACTAACTCTAAACGAAATAAAGCAACGATTTAACTCATCCAAGTCGTGGAAGTTCGTTCCTTATAGTTTATTGTGTACCCCCAGCTTGAGACTTCAACTTTTTCAACCAACCCCCAGCAACATCACAGCGTGGAGAACGGCCGCCGGAGATATTGTTCGGACCTCCACTGGGGTGTTACACTTTGATGGCTGATGTGACCGCCGGGAGGCAGGATCAGGGCCGAAAGCGCGGTGTGTTATAATGGGATAACTCCCCAAATTTTGGGGCGAAATGAGGCTGGTGATAAGCGAACATGTTCAGTCAACTACTTCCAGATTGGTAAGAGTAGAAAAGCGCTAAATAATAATTGCTCCCCATGTTGTTTGGTGTTTTGGGGAGTGCAGCCTAATTTGATGCATATTACGACAGATTTAGGCTCGGGCGTATTTGCTAAATTATTTTGTGTTGCACGTGTAGTTGGATTTTCTTTATGGTGGGTCTTAAAAATCTGCCATTGTTTGTGAAGGTCAGAGAAAGGCTACTAGCTGCTGCTGCTGTTATAGTCATTTCTTTTTAGGGGAGGCTGTTTGTGGCTGTGACATGTGAAACATAACCAAACTCCCTACAACTTAGGATTTATTTGTAATCATCAGAAGGTTGGAGATTGGAATGTGTGGATTTGTGGAAGAATAAAAGTATAGCTTTTGTATGTTTAAATAGAAATTTATTAATGGAAAAGAATAACATGAATTTGTAGAAGTTATGCATTCAATGAGAAACAGTATGAAGGTGTTAGGGGTATCAAGTGTGAGTTTATGTGTACATAGGTATGTGTGAGTTTTACTTTTGTGTAAGAGTGTCTTTGAAGTTATCGCTCAGAGGGAAAAGGAAGGAGGTGAGAGATGAGAAATGAACAATGAAGAAGGAGATAAGAGAGAAAAGAGAGAGATAATAATAATATGATCGCTTGATGCTTTTCAAGGGATGTGTTAACTATGCTCGTTTCATTTTTGTTTTTGTTTTTGACGACGGTTGAGCTTGCTCAGCTTTTATTTCATTTGAGAATTCACTTCTGGCTTTTCCATTGGATGACAAACATTTTGCATCGAGGTGTGAAATTTTGTCTGTTTTTGTGTGTGTTAAACAACAAAGTTTGTAAATTCGAGTAAATATCGGTGAAGGGTCTTTTTTTAATACCGCGTGTATACTTTTTTTGGGAGATGTTTATTTAAATTTTTGTAATTTTTCTGTGCAATTTTGAAATTAATTTCGTTGTTGTTCATCATTAGAGTTTATTTTTAAAAAAACATCTTTGAAGATTTTTTAAAGTGTAAAGTTTTAGTGTCATTTCCGCTTTTGAGCCTTTTTTAAAAGAATTTTTATTCTATTTTTTATTTTAGCAACTGTTAGGTATTTTAGGTATCAATGTACAAAAAGGAAATAATTCTATTTCGTGTTGGCTGACTACCATTCAATATCGGAGGAATATTAGGTTAAATTTAATTTCACAAATTCACATCTCCCGTTCACTCAGTACAAAAAATATACTAAATTTTAAAATTTTAATAAAAGCATATAGAATAATTCAATAGAATAAAACAAAAATTATATTCTTAAACTATTGGTTATATAAAGTTAAAGGAAATTTAGTTTTAAATAATAAATTCTTGATTATATCACATTGATTGCTGATATTCCGTATTTCTTCAGCTTTTATTTTTACATTTTCCCGCGCTCTTTTGAACAGTGGCAGAATGACTGTATTTTTTATGTCTTGACCGCAGAGGACAACGTGCAAACAATAAAAAAAAACGTTTTATTCTGTTTTAACTTAGTAAAAGGTAAGCGTTACTTTTAGAAAAACCTGTTAATTAATCCTTAAATTTACTAATAAAATTCGAAGCACTTCTCTAGTACAAATATTGAACTTTATTTTTTAAGTAGTAGCGGCTCGATGAATGACGAAAACAAAAAGAAAGTACTAATTAATTTTTTAAAAACACCTAAAGTTTATTAGGGAAATTAATTTCTCTTTTAGATTAATTTTTTTAAAACCACTATTGCCATTATATTTCAAATAGAACCAAAATCTAAGTTTAGAGAGAAAAAAAAATGTTTTTCGGACCCCCTCTCTTTTTTGGTGCTGTTTTTATTGTCAGAACTCATTTCTTTCTGTCCAATAACTGATCATAGGGCTTTTTTTTATCTTCTTGTTGATATATATTGCTTTTCGCAGCGCAACATGGTACAAACAGATTTAAAACTCATTTAGGACGAACGATTTATTTATCTTATTTTGTTCGTATTTTTTGTTGGAGTCGAAGGTAGGAGCAGAAAAAATCTAACCTTTTCGTTTTTGTTTTACCAAACAAAATATTTTTTAAAAAGTTTATTTGAATCTTTGAAAATAATGGCATTAATGGCATTACTTTTAAATTTTATTTTCTTAAATAATTTTTTACTGAACTTTCTGTAAATTTCTAGTCGAAAATAAAAATAAAAATAAAAACAATTCCTTATGATTTTTTTTGTCCAGTGGAAAAAAAGTAACTCTAAAACATAAACGATATAGTTTTTTTCATCAAATACGCACTTTATCTTCTTGACTAGTGTTACTGTTCAGTGTTCACTTACATTTTTTTTATTTTTAAAATTGTTTAATCGCATCTTAACTAGTATTGACCAATCTTTTTTCGTTTTACTTCCTATCTATTGCTTAAAAAATTGAAATCCCGAATAAGGTTGCTATGATAATGAATATATACAACAATAACAATGCATAAAAAAATACACGCTTCGAGACACACACTTCAGCAGGAATAAATGACAATTACATCATCATGTATGACATCTTGAAAAACAAATCCATTTGAATTTATTTTTTTAAAAAATGACTTAGCGAAAGATTTATCAGTATTTGGTTCTTTAATAAAAAGCTCCTTGGTTGTAATTTATTTTTATTTTGTGTCTAATATTTTTTCTTTCTTCAAGTTTCTTGATTCTATTTTTAAACGTTAAAAAAAAAAACTACGGAAAGTTTCCTTTTCACTCTCTCTTTCTCTCTCTCAATTTGGTTTTGACTACATTTACAACACTATTCCAGTATCAGAAACGTATAATACAAAAATTATTTCTCCGTAAATATAGTAAGTAAAAGAAACAGAAAGTGCATTTGTTTTAAAAAATAATTAATTAAATAACTTCTTTTTTTAGTTGTTTTTAAAAAATTGCGAAGATTAAATATTTTCGTGAAATTTTTAGAAAATGTTATTTTTAAACTTATAAAAAAACATTTAAAAAAAGAATAACGTGACTTAGACATTTAAAGTAAGTAAAACAGACTCAGTACGATCAGCTTTATTTTTCAATTCATGAACACAAATTTTGGGACAAGGTAGTTAAATTGTTCAGAAATCAACCTATAACTATTTCGCTTTACACCGTAATTTTTCCCTAAATACCGGTAATCGATCTAATTCATAAGTAAGTAAGTTTTTTCTTAATTTCACTTTACTTTAGTTTTATTTATTCTTAACGCCTTTAGTTTAAAAGCTAATTTTAACTTAAAAATTACTGTTTAGTTAATACTCAATACTTAATGTTTAACATTAACAATTAGATAACTGTGAAGTGTGAATGCATAAAAAAGTCGTTTACATTATTTTGTAGTCCATTCTTAACGTGTTTTTTACCTACTTCCCCTACTTTTTATTATTTTTTCAATTCATTAAAGAAAAAAGGATAAAATACATTTGTTACAATTGTTGTAATATAAATTATGTCGCATATAGTCTTTTAAGATTATTTTTGTCATATATTTAAAAAACTAGAATCTCTAGAGATTCTATTTCCGTTGATAAATAAATCAAACAAATAAATAAATAATAAAGTTTATTTCGAATGTGTACAATAAAGACTATCAGTACAACACAATTTATAGTTTTTTCTTTTTCACTTAATTGAATTTGATTCGAATTCTCTTGGCAATTTATCATTTAATTACTCAAACTGATTTTTTAACAGGTGTAGGGGGCATCATTCATGCATGTTTGGTGGGTACTAGGTCAATTTAACAAACATAACTGAACTTCCCACATTTAAAAGATTAGAAAGTCGAACAAACATCAAAGGATAAAAAAGACCTCTTCTTTTATAATAACAGAAATGAGAGCTATTAAACATCATTTTTGAGAATTTAGTTGTGAAAACTTCCTTATTGTTGAATTTAAGAGGAAATGTTTTTGAAGAAAAATCTAGGTGATATTTTTAATGCCTGCACAATAGTAGTAAATTTATGTATATTGAGTCTTTGTTCCTCTCTTTCTTTTGTTGCTGGACAGTTGCAACAAGGAAAGTGAAAAAGAGAATGATAGCAGGTGATGTGTGTTGTCCAGTTTTGTTGAATATCTAGGTAAACGACTCATCTGCTCTTTCTTTTGTTGCTGGTCAGTTGCAAGGAAAGTGAAAAAGGGAGTGATAGTGAGTGATGTGTGTTGTCCAGTTTTGTTGAATATCTAGGTAGATGACTCATCTGCTCTTTCTTTTGTTACTGGTCAGTTGCAAGGAAAATTAAAAAGGAATGATAGTAAGTGATGTGTGTTGTCTAGTTTTGTTGAATGTCTAGGTAGACAACTCATCTGCTCTTTGTTTTTGATGCATGAGAAAAAAGTGAGACGGTAAGAAAATGCAGGTAACCATTACCTGTATCCGAAGGACAACACATGGCTCTCTAAAGTTAAAAGACTAAATCACATGTATTTAAGCATTTCAACAATCAAGAATAGGATCAACTTTAAATATTTTTTCTGTCTTTTGTTTGGTCAATAAGTAAGATGATGTCCTTGGCTATGTCCACATAGCAAAAATATGTAAACCAATTATCTAATGAAAAGGGTTTTTTCTAATAGTTAATTTGTAAATATAAGTTTTCTTTTCATTGCTTTCTGAAAGGGTATGGGTGTGTGTAAAGTCAGATTTATCAAGCAACCAAGCATAGAGAAATTTGACACAAGTAATCTGAATATAAAATTGGATTTCTTTTTTTTTTAAATAATATAGAATTTATGAATCATAAATCTCTGTAAGTAAAAATTCCCATTTAATGCCTTTTACTTTTAAAGTTATTTAAAAAAAAACTATTGAGTTTAATTTGGAATAATATTTAAAGAAAAAAAACAACAATAGCATAATGGCAAAAAATGCTGTAAGAAATAATTTTTTCTGAAATGAAAATAAAAAAAAAATGCTACCAGCTGTTTAAAATAAATGAAATTCTGTTTAAATGAAAGTTTCCGTTTTTATTCATCAATGAATAAATTGTATACTAAATAGATTATAAACAGTTTTGGAAATACATGTACCACCAAACCAAAATGGAAATTTTTTTCCCTCTTAAACAAAAATTTCTAAATTTTCTGCTCTCTGTTTTAAAATATTTGCCAAAAATCAGAATTATTCAATTCATACAAAATTTTCATTACGAATTCATTAATGTATAATTTGTATTCTGAATGTGGATAGGTTATTTTTAGAAAACTTTGAGGAAATATTTTTTGTGAGGATTGTTTCATCCCCTCCTTGGTTATATTTTTTAATCAAGTTTTTTTAGTTATATCAAGAAAAATCCCTGAAGATGTTACTTCAGTAAAAAAAAAAATATGCAATATCAAGTGTGAGCCTATAGAAAATTCATCTTGCATCTTACCAAAAATAATTCAGTAATAAAACTGAAAAATAAAATTTCTGATAATTGGTGCTTGTAATTTTAATAAATCATGTTATTTTCTTTTAGATTGGACAGAAAAAAAACTACACCAAATATTTATTTAAAAAAAAATAAATTGTAATTTTTCAGTGCAATTTTGAAATTCATCCCATTGCTGTTAGTGAGAAAAGAGCTTTTTTTTTAAATTATTAATTAAAGTAAAAAAGATAGGACTGAGGAATAGAAACATGTAAAGTTTTGTTTTAAATAACATTTTCAAGAGTGAACCTTTTTTTTCAAAGAATTTTAATTTTTTCATTTTAGCAACTGTTAGATTATTTTTGGTATGTATGTTAAAAAAATAAAAAAAGGAATAATTCTTAATTACTACTTTTGACTATTGGAAGAGTAATATGATAATTCAATAACTTAAAATTCAGAATAATTTAAAAAACACATTGGGAAAATAGATATTTTTTCATGTTACACATACACACACACCTATATATATATATATATATATATATATATATATATATATATATTAATTATTACATTAGAACATGTAAAAAAAATACTACAAAATTGTACATTTTGTTTTGACATTGAAAGAATAATCTCTCATCAGGTAATTAACAATAATTGTAATAAATGCTTTTATTTAAAAACTTGATTTTATGAAAACAACATTTCACTTTCATTTTTGGAAAATTTTCCTTACAAGGTAAAAGGAAAAAAGAAGAAAAGATGAGAAATCAAGAAAAAGAAAGGAGAGTAAAAAAGAAAGCATAAAAAAAAAATATATATATATATAGAAATGTGTGTGTGGGTATTTTGGTAGCAATAATTCTGTCAAACATATTAACACCAAATTTTTTATACAAGAAACAAAAAATGACAATGAATGGCCTCACTTTCTACTACTGTGAGCGAACAATTACTAGATTCATGTACCAAAATGTTTAGAGAATTTGACGAGGTGATTGGTGTGAATTTGATTTTGGTGGACAACTCTGATCAGTAGGAAAATCCACAGACTTGTCAGTCAGTCTTTGTTATGCCTGCCTGACTGGCACTGCCCTCTTTCACTGGTTTAGTCATTGAGATCATGTAGATCTTTCCCTATTCTGCCATGGGGTCTTTAGAGGTTGGTCACATTCAATCTGGTCCCTCCTCCTTACTGCCATGGATGGCCCTACAGGAGTTGAAATTCCAGTCAACTTTGCCTTTTGGATCACTGGAAGTCACTATATATCTAATAATTAGAGTGAATAAAAGTTTTGATTATAATTTTAATAAATTCTACTTGAATTTCAGATTACATCTGTAACTCAAATAATTTGCATTTTATTCCTATAGTGAGATAATTTATAATGTAATTCTGCATGAAGTTTGAACCTTTTCTGTATCACTATATATAATCATTAGAGTGAATAAAGGTTTTGATATATTTCTTTAAGAAAACAAGAATATCTGTAACAAAAACAACTGACCTATTTATATGAAAACTGATGTCCAGTGCTTCGTTGAGAACATTTCTTTTTTTCCTGTATCTAAGAGTGTATTTCATATAAACCTTTTATATTTTGTAAACATAACCCCAATATAGGTCCCTAGAGATCTATCTATCTATCTATCTATCTATCTATCTATCTATCTATCTATCTATATATCAGTTGTTTTATAATGTTTTGGAACCCCAAATATTACTGAAAGACTTTAGATATCAATGTATATATTAATTTTTATTGTCTTAGTATTGTGTTATGCTGGATAACTGTAACAGTGAATGGTGAGACAACATACTGTGTGCTTATCTGTAGCAACTTATAGTTTGACTAATTCTAAATGCCAGCAGCTGCAGGCCCTATACTTTATTGAAATGTGATTGGTCTCTATAAATATTTACAGGGCAATTTACACTGTATTTATTAATAAATTTTAATTTTCCTTCAAAAACTATTCTCTTTCATAAAAATATAATAGATTAAAATAATAATAGATTTTAGAGTTCAATTAATAAAATGATCTCATGTCAATGAAATAACAAATTTGGAGATATAATTGCTTTTGTATTTGTTTTATTAAATTGTTTAACTGTAGAAAGAATTTAGACTGCACTTCTCATCAGTGCATAAAAATTGTCAATTTTTTGTTTTAATTTTTGAGTCAATGCCAACAGTAGCATCAGGAACTTCAAAACTTTATGAAGCATTCTTTTTTCATTTTAATTCTCATTGAACACCATAACCCAAAAGACATTAACCTTTATCACACTGTATGTGACTTCATTTGCTGCACAAAATGTTTATCTTGCCAATAAAGGTGACTCTGATCTCAATTTGAATTTCATCGATGTGTTGTCATATCCTGCTATGGCAACATAAAGCACTTTTAAGTGAAATTAGCAATAAGGTTACTGCAATTGAAAGGCCTTGAGAAATAATGCAGTGGAAAGGGAAGTAATATTAATACCAACTGATAATCTTCATTTCCTCACCAAATTGACATTAGAATGTTTGCCTTGTTAAGAATATTTGAAGAATTAACATCAAATGGATTGAACACTCAACTTGATATTTATGTTCTGTATTCCTCCTAAGTTTATATTTAAGGAAAAATCTGCTTTCTGGTTTTTTTTTATGTTAATAGAAGTTGAAATTCTCAAATCTTGCTAATTGCACAAAAAATGTCATTATTTTTTCTTTGAAGTGATGGATTCAGTGTTGAAATATGTATGCTAATGTGATGAATCAGTTTGAGTCATCAAAGAAAGTAACAAACTTTTCATATTGGTGAGAAATATAAGGATCTTCTGACAAAGTTTGAATGTCTGAACCAGAACTTTCCCTCTGGAGAATGAATCAACAAAGTTGTGTATTCAAAAACCATATCTTCACAGTGCCTCACATTTTTTTTATGTGATTGACAAATTTTATAACATCATCAAATGGTTTCTGAAATTGACTCTTTTTCCTTTCATAGACTTATTTTTGAATTTTTATTTTTTTGTCAATCAGTGTCTCCCTGTGAATATTACAGTAAGTTCTGATGTGTTTAAGATAAATGTGTTTCATACATACCACTACACCCAACAGAATACACATCATAGCCACAGTCTCATCATTAATTTAGGGAGTACATTTGTCTGAAGATAATCTGACTTTAAAAATGCTATTAAAAATTGTCTAACTGCTGGTTTCCTCTACAAAGTCAATGCAACATAATGTTCTTCAACTCACACTCCACCCACGTCATCTCTTGTTCCCTGTTTAAGATGTGGTTTCTGTTTTTTCTCTTTTCCAATCTTTTCACTTTTTTTTTTTTTTCAATTGGAGTAGATAGACTAAACTATCGCCCGGTTCACACTCAACCCATGTCTATTGAACAGGTGAAGAGGCTCATCCCTTATTTCCTGTTTAGGATGTGGTTTCCGGTTTTTCTCTTTTCCAATCTTTTCACTCTTACGTAGCCCCCTGCGCATCAGTAGCAGTTTTGCCTTGCTCTGGGTGATATGATTAAAAAAAAAATATATTCTGTATGCATTTAGAAACAATTGAAAAATCTGAAAAGTTTCAGTTGCTTCTTTTAGAGATTGTGATTTTGACATCTCTGAGGAAGAAAAATAATGTTTTACTCTTACATTACTAAGAAATAAGCTGTAACTTAAAGGTTATCTCATGAGTTCATTCAAATATAAAAGAATAAAAATGCAAAAATCTAGAAGTTTGATAAATTTTAATAATAAGGGATTAACAATTTCATTCTTGTAAATTTTTATACTATCAAGGAATAACTGCCATCTATAGTTATAGACATATGAATTTATCCAATATTATTTTTTAAATGAGCTTCCATACTGCTACATACAGTTGTTTCATTAAGCAAAAATTACAATATTCTATTATAATATCTTTGGAAATGTTTATTCTACATGCTGACAAAAAGAAAAAAAAGATTGTGTGTCAGGGAATAGTTATTCCCTTGACACTGCTATTACTGTATACACTTTTGCCTCCCTTGGCAATGTTTATTGTTTTATAAAAATGATGATTAGAATTTTAATAAAATCAAAACATAAAAGTGGATTTATACCTTTTATTTATTCTTGAGAATTGACTACAAAGATGCTAAGTAATATTTATTTATTCAGTCAGTTAAGTGCCATATGTGATACACGCTTTGGATGATCATGTCTCAAAAGAGACATGACTGACTGGACAGAAGATTATCCCACAGTGGGTTGCCATTGCTTTGTGCAGTAGACTGGTTGCCAGCCAAGGGTATAGAACCCAATCTGACCTATTATTTAACCCATAACTGGAGGGAAGAGATGGATTAATACCTTTTCCAAGGGTATTTGTGCATAATTGAATGCAAGGAATTCAACTGGAATTTGAACTTGGCTCCCCGATTTGATATCCACTGCACCACAACACACACTTATTTATTAGATTGCTTATTTGTAACAATAGTTTTATCTTTATAAAATTATAAAAATGTGTAAACCAACTATAATGAGAAATTTTTTATTTACCATTTTATAAAGAAATAAATATGAAAAACATTTTTATTTGTATAAATAGCTGTGAACAAGAAAATTTAGATAAACATAACAAGCAACTGTAATTATAAATAAAAAAGGAGTTTTTCCAGGTATTTCTTTCATTTACTCTTGCCACATAAATTCACTAACATACATTAAGAGCACCTCTTCCTGATATATATCTTAATAAGTTTGTAATTTCTTATGAATTTTGTAAATTTTATAAACACACACACACATACATACATGCTCTTACACACACAAACACGCACTGACTACAATTAATGACAGCAGCAGCAGCCAAGAATGACCATTCATTGAAAGGCACAGAACTCGAACACAAGCTCTTCTACCATTCTGAAGATGAGATTTTGATCTCGAAATATTAATGAATAATAAATAGGTAATACCCAACAACTTATTTAGCTTCCTTTATTTTACTAAACACATTGTGATAGCCTTCAAGACTTAACCACGCACCTAATATACACAATGCTTCAAGCAAATTACAAAACTTTCCTAATTTTTTATAAATTTTTGAGTAAAAAGATTTCTTTTCAAATTTATTTATAAGAATAAAACTGAAGATGTGTGTCAGTGTGTATGTATCCTCACTGATTTCTATTAACATACACTTCCACATTTTTCATCCAATTTGTTTAAAAAATTATACAACCCTTGCAAATTTATTATTCTACACAACAAAGAAAAAAATTGTGCATGCCCCTCAGTTTAATCTTTGTTTTAATTTCTTATTTTAAATTTTATTCTTTTTGTTAAACATAAATTTAACACCATAACTTTTGCATGGAGAATAACTCTTTCAAAAAATACAAGAGTTATATCCTGTATTTGATGTCTGCAGATGTGCGTTTTATAAAAAAAAGTTAAAATTAGACTTATACTGTTTCCATCCCTTGCTACAGCAGGCACTTGCTGCGAATTTCTATAAAATAGTAAATAATAAATCGTTATAAAAGGTAATTAATAAATACTGTATTATATTTGATTCACGTATTTTTAGAATCTTGTAAATAGAGGAAGTTAAAAATTTTATAATGATTTTCAAAGATGAAGGCAAAAGGTTAGTTTTGTAAAAACAGAAAGTAGCCAAACTTGAAATACTATAATTTTTTTCTTTATATTAAACAATGTCAAAACATTTGTTTATATTTCTTATATGAGGTACTGTAATTATTTACATTGTTTTGGTTTATTTATGATGTGGCCATTGTACACTCCAGCCTTCTTCAGGTGATTGGAATTTTGAACAAAACCCTTTATTTCATCCACTAGGATAGATTGTTCTAGTTCATTGAATCATGCTCCTTCAGTATTAGTTATTTCCCTTCAACTCAATTCTCCAAGTTTTTGTTCACCTCTGCTGTAGCCAGGTATTAAACTCACAACTCTTTGGTTCTAGTCACTGTATTCAACTAAAGCTTTTATCCCTGGGCCATGTGTCCTTGAGAACATCAGTGTATGAATTTTGGGGATTTCTAAACCTAATTTCTCAGTAATCATCTTTACCAGATGACATATTACAATTTTGTTATTGTTTTTCATTAGCACTCCATATTACTGGTTCCTGTACTGTATTCATTTCTTTGCTTGGCTGGTTTAGGAGATATTTGTGGCCTAGCATATGTGCTGATTCCTTAAGTTTTTGTATTTTTCAGTGATGTTCTCTATTATTTCGACATCATCCCACAGCGGGCAATGATTTCCCTTTTTCCTCTATATGTGGTTAGCTACACCTGATTTTTCTATTTCTCCTTGTGTTACACCTTTAGAGTGTTCCTGCAGTCTTATCTTAAAGAAGTGGCTTGTTTCTCTTCTATATTTCTTACCACAGCTGCATAAGATGGCATACACACAATCTTTAATCATGTTCTCTATATGAGGTCTCACTTGGAAGAATGTGTATGCAAAGGGGTGAACCATTTTTGAAAGTCATCCTCATGTTATATGAACTACAGATTGTATTTTTTGGATAATTCCTTCACATATGGTAGACAGACCAAGACTGTTTTCTGAATTTTGTTATCCTCTTGCACCCCTTCAAGTTTGTCAGAGCTACTGTCAGGGTAGTTATGTTGTATGATACTGTTTATCTTCTTATACTGACCATTTCTTGTTCATATGTCTCCGGGTTTCCACTTATGACATTTGCTTGATGTTGTAAAGTGTGCAATCCCTTTCTTTACACAGTATGGGTGATGGAAGTTGAAGTTGAGGTATTGTCTGGTGAATGTTGGCTTATGGTATACAAATATCTTGAACTCATGCTCTGTTCAAGATATTAGTACATCCAGGAATGTTAGTTTGTAGTTGTTTATTGTCTCTATTGTGAATTGCATTGATGATCTTATTGAGTTCTCATGATTCAGTGGTAGCTGGACCTCTTTCTGGTGTGTCCAGAGTATGATAGTGTCATCTATGTATCTCAGCCATTTCCAAATCACCTGAAGAAGGCTGAAGCATGCAATGGCCAAATATGGCAACAAAGATGAGTTCAACAGTCCAAAGAATGCAGCTAGTGTAAATAAGACTAAAACATATTGGAATACACAAGTAACAAAATGTTATTTAATAAAAATGATGAATAAAACTAGAGGAAGTAACTGCAATTTATTTATGAAGATGAAGTTGAAAATCATGAATGGATTAATAAAGAAGGAATTAAATTATTCTATACTGTTGGCATGCTGGGGCATTCCTTTTAAAAACAAATGTGAAAAGGAACCATGAAAAAAGTTTATATAGGTAAAATCCCAAAAACCAGATCCTATTAATATTAATTTTATCAATATTAAAAATGATCCAGGTGGAGGGCTTGATGTAAATAGTATTACCTATTTACAGAGCCAAAGAAGTATATTATATCAATAAATTCCAAAATTTACATTCTGTTGAAAAGCTATTTCAGTGAGAAAATTCTCATTTCATCAGCAATGATCCAAAACAAAAATTTATTGATTAAATATCTCCTAACATAGTGAAAGGATATCTACACTCTACATTATAGTGACTAGACAAAATCTACATATGAAATTCAAAAATTAAAATTGTATTATGTTTGAATTTTGATTTTTGATCTCTTAATACAGACATAATCTAAAAGTTTTCTTCCAATATTAAGTCATGAATCTCTATCTCTGCCCTTTTTTATGTCTAGATGACAAATTTTAAATAAACTTTTTCTTTCTTAATTTCGACTCCCTTTCTTTTTTTTTTTCAACTTCCTGTGTATGGACATGTTTTTGGGCTCCTTCTGGTATGTAAATTTTTGTACCATATTTGAATTAATCAATTTTGTTTTTGTTATTGTTGCTGATGAAGTGAGAATTTTCTCACTGAAATAGCTATTCAACGGAATGTAAATTTTGGAATTTATTGATGTATATATTAACCAGTTATTGGTCAGAGAACATAGACCAGTAAAGAGTTGTATCAAAAAGTGCTCAATACATATTAATTAAAAAATTAAAATTTAAATTGTAGAGCTTTTAAATATTCTAATTTGGATGAGCAGCTGATTATGCTACCTTGGTTTCAATGTTTTTGGTATCTTCACACATTATCTAATTATCTGACACTTTTTTGAACACATAACAGGAAGTTTAAAATAAGAGAAGAATTAGTTAAGATGAGCAAAATAATAAAAATACACTTTCATCCAAGTTTGTATGAGCCCAAAATTAATTTTCTATGGTGTATACATCTGGACATTATTTTGGACCATTCAGTTATGTATATATGCATGTATGTATGTATGTATGTATGTATATGTATATGTGTGTATGTGCATATGTATATGTGTGTATATGTATATATATATATGTATATATATATGTGTATATATATATATATGTATATATATGTGTATATATAT
>JBBBDQ010001572.1:1580000-1635000 GCA_037127315.1 Ascarosepion bandense
AAGAACCTCTACATGGACAGGAAATGAATTCAGCAGATATAGAAAGATAGAAAGGGGCATAAGACAAGGATGTGTCTTTTCACTGGATCTATTCAACTTGTACAGCGAGACTATTCTGAGAACCCTAGAAGTTATGCTAGGATTTGTCATTGGTGGTCACAATCTGAACAACATAAGATACGCAAATGATACAGAAATATGGCTGACATGGAAAGAAAACTACAAGACCTCTTAAAACAGGTAGATGAAGAAAATCAAAAGAAAGGACAACAAATAAATTGCAAGACAACTGAATGTATGGTCATCAGCAAACAGAGGAGCCCAAAATGCCAATTACAGGTTGTGGTTACTAAAATCAAGCAAGTACAAAAATTTAAGTACTTAGGAAGTGTTCTGATGGAAGATGGAAAGTGTGACACTGAGATCTGAAAGCAAATTTGAATTGCAAAGGAAGCATTCCAGAAGCTGAGCAAAGTATTAAGAGACAAAAATTTTGCTAGCAACAAAGAAGAGAGTATTGGATTGCTATCTGATGTCTGTCCTTCAATATGGCAGTGAATGCTGGAAAGTATCATCAAAGATGAATGAGAAACTTGAAGCAACTGAAATGTGGTTCCACAGAAGGGTGCTGCAAATATCATGGACCGAGCATGTGAGCCATGATGAGGTTTTAGAAAAGATGGAAATTAAAAGGAAATTAATACTGAGCATCAGGAAGAGACAGCTGAAAATTTTTGGACATGCAATGAGAAAGGAAGGCATGGAGAATCTGATGCTCATAGGTCAGATTGAGGGAAAAAGAGACAGGGGAAAGCAGCTGATATCATATTTGAAGGGCCTGAGCAGGTGGATGGTAGAATGGGGTTTGTGTGGGGCAAGGTGGAACATAGATATTTAGGTTGGAGCCTTGAATTTTGAATGCAATCCAACAGGTGTGGGGTCAGCCAGTATTTTGTCCTTTACTGGCTATGTTTTTAACTGAGCATGTCGGCCAATATGTTCGATTCATCTTCAACATATTCCAGCACGAACTTCCAGGACAAACTTATACCAAATATTTCTTCTTCGTATTTTAGCGTTGTTAAATTTGCGCAGTGAATGTTGGACAATATCTATATCTTCAAAGATGAAAAAACTTGAAGTAGCTGAAATATGGTTCTACAGAAGGATGCTGTGGAGATTAGGACTGAACATGTGAGTAATGATGAGGTTTTGGAAAAGATGGAAATGAAAAGGAAATTAATACTGAGCATCAGGAAGAGACAACTAAAGTTCCTGGAACATGCAATGAGAAAGGAGGGCTTGGAGAACTTGATACTAACAGGCCAGATAAAGGGAAAGAGAGACAAGAGAAAGCTGCGGATAACATATTGAAGGACCTGATCAGCTGGATGATGGAACGATGGTTGCATGGTGCAACAGGTGAAAGTGTGCTAAGAGCCACCAAAGATAGAGAGATGTGGAAAGCCATGATCGCCTATATCCTGAAGGGACATGGCATTTTGAAGAAAAAGAAGACTAGATCAGTGGAAAGGTCATTTTACAGTTGAAATAACCAGATGTACCTAAGTTCTATACCAACAATTTCTTCTCTCGTTCATCTTCCGGCTTTTTTCTTTCCTGTCAGCGTATCTTCAATAATTCAACTACAATGTCAATCGTTAACATTTGTCTTCTTAATTCTTGTTCTTTTGTTGTTATCTTACCTTAATGTTTTTCTTTTCCTTACATTCTTTCACACCAAGTAATCTCTTGTGTCTCAGTGGCTTTATTGAATGATTAAAAAAGTTAGATCAAAATTCTTCAAATAGGAAATATATAAGATAATTCATAAAAATGTTTTTATTATTACAGCAGATCACTGGTAAAATATATTGATATAAATAATTTTCAGAACTATCACACACACACACACACGTGTGTGTGTGTGTGTGTGTGTGTGTGTGTGTGTGTGTGTGTGGATTATTATCTCTATCACTAAACTTAAGACCCAATGCTTGCTAGCTTGGCATTCCACCCATAGGGCCACTAATTAATTTCCACATATTATTTATACAATTTTTCACTGACCAGACCAGATGTTACTGAGGAAATGTCACATGTGTACATTGTAGATTTTATGAAGATAATTTACTTCTAGAGTTTTTTATCTAATAACTTTATTAAGGTGATTAAATCACAGCTATCTGATGAACAATCCTTAAAGCCATTTAATCTGCTAAGCAAGTGAACTCTGCAGGAACACATACATACATACATACATACATACATACATACATACATACATATGCTTCATTGAATATTACACTACAAAAATAATAGACAAAAATTCCAAATACCCAAGGTTCTCATTATCAAAATCAACCAATCAACTCTCAACTTTATTACAAATATAGCAACAACATATTAAAGTGCATATAACATTTAATACCATTTTACATTTTTGCCAGTTCCCGGTCATCTCCCTTGTATTGAAACACTGGTTTTGCAAAAAAATGGCATAACTACAATGGAAAAATTCCAAGTAATTACAGAGTGTGTTTGTACATGTTTTTAAAAATCGCCATCATAATGGAATGTTAATAGAATGCTGATTTTATCGCAATTATAATAAATCTGTCTTTGTAATTTGCCCTTAAAAATGATCTTGGAAAAGATCAAAAGTACTTGGTTTAACAAAAATTATAATGCCTTCTTTGATGAATTTCATTTTAACATCAAGAAACCAGTTAGACAACTGAAAATGATAAGTATAAAAATAATATATCTATATTATTCAATGAAACATTTTTGAAAAAAGATATGCTGTCTACATACAGGGGGCTAAAAGTAAATTCTCATCTAAATTACACAAAAATGAAAATAACACAGATATTCATTTTAACAGATATATTTACCCAAGTTCCACAAAAATATCTTGAAATACTAAAGAGTAAATTTATTCAATAAAATTGCCATTGGCATCAACCCAAGTCTCCAGACAACTTCAGAATCTCCTGCAAAACTTCTGGATGGTCTCCTTGTTTAAGTTAGTGAATGCTGCCATAATCGTTGCTCATCCTTGGTGTTACAAGGAGTTTTGTTGGTCGCTTGCTCAACTGCACCCCACACATAATAATGAAAGGGATTGTATTCTGGGAAGTTAGGTGGCCAGATGTAAGGGGTTATGTGGTTGCAGAAATTGTTTAACAGCCATGATTGAGTTCTGCTTGTGGGGCATGGTGCAGAGTCCTATTGCCCGATATAGGGTCTTCCAGCAGCCACCCTATTGATCCAGGGCAATGCTACATCCTCAAGGTACTTGATGTAGGCTTCCATGTTGCATCTCAGGCTTTGTTGCCATTATTAGTGATCACTCCAAACACCTTCATAATCAGCATTAGACTCATCCAACTCTTTTCAAATCCTCTGCACTGTCCTCAGATTGACTTCCAAATACTGTGAAATGTTCATGTTACTTGTTTCTTTAACTGGGACATTAAAAAAGATTTTTAACATTATTCAGCAATACCCATTACAAGACTATATTTCTTATCACAAATTAATTACTTGTACTGGCCACACTATCATCTCCTTGTTTAGATGCTTCATAAGTCAATTATCAATCCAATGTACTATAAGAAAACATTTATTAACCCATAATTTACAAGAATTCTTAAAGAAAATTCTGATCAAAAGCATAAGAATTCTATATAAACCACATTATCAGAAACATTTGAGAGTCTCTATAAATCAAACTTTTCTCTCCTACCATGAACCTTAAATTATTTAATAGTGGAAATGGAGTGTTGAAAGTTTTTAAAGCTAGAAAGATGTGCAGTCATGTATGGCATGTGAGGGCTTAGAATGAATGCCCCCTTTTAAAAACAACACAAAAATAAATTACAACATAACAGTCAAAACATGAAGAAATAACAAGGTAACCAGAGAAAAAACACCATTTAAAATGGCTATAGAAGTGGCCAAAAGCACTTGTAACAATAAAAATTATGAATAATTTTTATATTCCTTAATTCCTACAAAATGGAAAAATGTTAGGGTGCTGGAAAAAATTAATAAAAAAATGAATTAAACATTACTTGTTGATTGTATTTAATGAAAGATTATCTATCTATCTATCTATCTATCTATCTATCTATCTATCTATCTATCTATCTAATTTGCATTTTTCTATATTTTTCCTTTCCTTGATAATTATTTTTCTTTCTTTTTTCTTTCTTTCTATTTATTCTTGTATATTCCTCTCTTTCTCTATTACTATCCCTTTCTCTCTTTGATTCTATCTATCTATCTATCTATCTATCTATCTATCTATCTCAATCTGTTCATATCTATCTATCTATCTATCTATCTATCTATCTATCTATCTATCTATCTAATTCGCATTTTTCTATATTTTTCCTTTCCTTGATAATTATTTTTCTTTCTTTTTTCTGTCTTTCTATTTATTCTTGTATATTCCTCTCTTTCTCTATTACTATCTCTTTCTCTATTACTATCTCTTTCTATTCTATCTATCTATCTATCTATCTATCTATCTATCTATCTATCTACTCATATTATCTCATATATTTTAAACTGCAATTCTTCATTAATACAATAGACACTGAGAAGAAATAAGTTATTTATTTACCTTTTTTGTTTTGTTAAGTGAATGTACATCAGTCATAAGTATGTAAGAATTGTAAAGAAGATTTTGACCAAATGTTTCTGGTTATATACTTAGCCATACACGTAACATATACTATATTAACCCTGAAAAGAAGTCTTTAAGATAAAGGGACCAATATTGAATAATGTTTTCAGTCAAGATACTGTGATTTTGAATCTATTTAAGAGATATGTGCATCGTGGTGTAGTGGATATCGGCTTGGAACGAGAAATCGGGAAGCCGAGTTTGAATTCCAGTCAAATTCCTTGCATTCACTTATGCACAAATACCCTTGGGAAAGGTACTAATTTGTCTCTTCCCTCCAGTTATGGGCTAAATAATAGGACAGATTGGTTTCTGTAGCCTTGGTCAGCAACCAGTCTACTGCAGAAAGCAATGGCAACCTACTACGGGATAATTTTCTGCCCAGTCAGTTATGTCTCTTTCGAGACATGATCGCCCAAGCATGTATCACGTATGGCACTTAACTGACTGACTGAATACATTCTACCCAGAAAATAATCTTACCTTTTGCATAACATCATCACAAATGCTTTAATTCCCAAATTTAAAAAGAAAAATTAAAAAAAAAAAAATTGCCACATGTACAGTGCTGACAGCAGACATGGAAAGAAAACGATAAGATCTCCTACAGAAGGTTGTTAAAGAAAGCGAAAAGAAAGGAATAATAAATATAAACTACAAGAAAAAGAATGTATGGTCATCAGTAAAAAGTGGAGCCTAAAAATACAGGATGGGGATACTAAAATCAAGCAGGTACAAAAATTTAAATACCTGGGAAGTGAAACACTGAGGATGTATTCCAGAAACTGAATATAGTCAGTCAGTTAAGTGCCATATGTAATAGACGCTTGAGTGATCATGTCTCGAAAGAGACATGACTGATTGGGCAGAAGATTATCCTGCAGTAGGTTGCCATTGCTTTCTGCGGTAGACTGGTTGCCGACCAAGGCTATAGAACCCAATCTGTCCTGTTATTTAACTCATAACTGGAAGGAATAGACGGATTAATACTTTTCCCAAGGGTATTTGCACATAAGTGAATGCAATGAATTTGGCTGGAATTTGAACTTGGCTCTCTGATTTCTCGTTCCGAGCCGATATCCAATGCACCACAATGCACATCTGCTGAATATAGTATAAAACTTTAATGTTGCTCACATGTTTGGTCCTTGCTATTTTCAACATTCTTCTGTGTTGTCAAGTAAATAACACATCCTTGGTAACTCAAATGAACTAGACAAGACACATTAAATAAGGAACTCAAAGAGAGTTCAGAGACACTGTTCCGACAGAATGTAATAATACTGTGGGATAATCTTCTGCTCAGTCAGTCGTGTTTCTAAAGAGACATGATCACCCAAGCATGTATCATCTATGGCACTTAATTGACAGACTGTCAACTGTCACTGCAGTTGTTATCAAGAATTGCAAGTGATCAGTATTTTAGACTCAGTCAGTTAAGTGCCATACGTGAAACACGCTTGAGTGATCATGTCTTGAAAGAAACGTGACTGACTGGGCAGAAGATTATCCCGCAGTAGGTTGCCATTGCTTTTTGTGGTAGACTGGTTGCCAGCCAAGGCTATAGAACCCAATCTGTTCTGTTATTTAACCCATAACTGGAGGGAAGAGATGGATTAATACCTTTCCCAAGGATATTTGTGTGTAAGTGAATGCAATGAATTCAATTGGAATTTGAACTCAGCTCCCCGATTTCTCGTTCCGAGCCGATATCCACTACACCACAACACACATCCATTTTAGACTAGATGTGTTTAATTGGTTTCTGTTTAATAAATTCTTGCATTTTAGATTGCTGAAATTAGAATTTATATTAAATATATATCATTAACTACTCTAGAAGAAGAAAAATTCTGAATTCAAAAAGTGGAGAGATCAATGGAAAACTGTTTCACTATCATTTCAAAAAGTAATTAATAAATAATAAGTAAAAAGAAATTTGTGGAAAATGCAATGGAAAACAACTCCACTATCTTTCCCAAGAAGTTATAGCAATGCACAGATAATAAAGAATATGAAACTATGATCATATATGTTCTGAAGGGACATGACATTTAAAATAAAATCTATTTATCAAACATTATGACATTTTGATATTTAAAGACTGGATAAAATTTAGTAAAATGATATTATAATTTTTAGAAACTGTATTTTGGATTAGGAAAGTATTTTGTTTTGTTTAATTTTATAATAATATCCCTTGGCTACATGCTTTTACCATGTTTCATATTATAAACATACTACTGAAAAGGTATTTTTAAAGACATTTTTCACTTCTGTTACTAGAATTTGTCCATGTATTTTTTTATATTATCAAATTGCAAATATAAGGTAGCATCAATAAGACTGCAATCTGGCAAGTTAGCTGAATTTTTATCTGAAATTTTCATTGTATAATATTGTTATGACCGAAGAGCCATTGAAAGATAACACGGACTCAGATATAAGGATGAATAGTATATTCTTGGAAAATGTAGTACAAAGGTAAACATGGACTGAAGAATACTTCCTCTCGCAGCCAGCATTCTGACTCACTCATTCACTCACTCTGTGGCTACTACTCAGTGACTCCTCAGTGTTTCTCACTCAGAGTTAGTAGCCATCTTATAAAGGGGTGGAAGAGTTCATTTGTAGCTAGGGCCCCACAATAAATATTTCATTAAGGAATGAGTTCATGTGGAAAAAGAGATATTTTTTGTGTAAAAAAATTCCTATTTCCTAAAAAGTCTTCACACTTATTCATGTACTGATATATGCTTAGAATATGTGTTGTGGTGTAATGGATATTGGCTTGGAATGAGAAATTGAAGAGCTGAGTTCAAATTCCAACTGGGTTTGTTACAATCACTTATGTACAAATAACCATGAGAAATGTATGAATCCATTTCTCACCCCCAACTATGGGTTGAATAGTTGGGCAGACTGGATTCTATAGCCTTGTTTGGCACCAATTTACTGAACTAATGACATTAATATATGATAGTCTATTCTGTAAATAATGCTTGCAGTAATTCTTGACCATACTAATACTTTACAATGTATTTCTACTGAAAACTTAGTTAAATTACTTTAAATGCATTTTTAATAAAACCATTAATAATGCATTTATATTATATATAATAACCCTATTCTGTCAGTAGTGCCTAAAGAGATAGATTTATACCATTCTCTATGGTATTTATATGAAAATGAAAGGAATGGTTAAAAAAATTCTAGAAAACTAGAACTAGAACTAGGAATACTAATTTCACTTCCTGCATCAATAACTGTTACACTATCTCAACTTTATACCATATATGCTTTTTGTATTTGTCATGTAAATATATTATACTGAATTGTTACCTTGAACTATTTAGTTAATAAGCTATTCATGTCACTGGTTATATAAACAACTAGTAAATTAAATAATTTGCAATACAGTTCTATAAAGACATCATTTGCAATGCTTTTCTATATTAAGATAATTTGCAATGCATTTCTCTGTTATGATAATTTGCAATGCATTTCTATATTAAAATAAGTTGCAATGCATTTCTGTAATAAGATATTTTGCAATACATTTCTATTTTAAGATAATTTGCAATGCATTTTTATATTAAGTAATTTGCAATGTTTTTCTATATTAAGATAATTTAAAATGCAGTTTTATATTAAGATAATTTGCAGTGCATTTATATATTAAGATAATTGATGAAAGTATTTATAGAAAAGGCACAGGGGTAACTTTACAGTGATGGGAAAGAGATAAAGCCAAACCACCAGGTCAGGACTAATAATATTGCTGATACTTCTTTGGATTTTATCAAAAATTTCTTATAAAGCAGCAGCACTGTGGCAGCAATATTTTAAGCATGGATGAATGGTAGACTTATAGTTATGTAAGATAGATTCTGGAGAGAAAAATGGTCTCATATGACTTAGTGAACCAACTTTCTTAGCAGCTGACCTACCAATGGATTCAATTTAGTCTTTCCAGTTGATATCAACTGAGAATGTTAGTCCAAGAAGATGTAATGAGTCATTTTCCTGGAGGTTGGCATCAGCCATGCTGATGGAAGGCAGAAAGACGACTCTAAGATGATTAGTTGCCAGCTCATCTTTTGCTCTTTAGCAATATTTCTGTTTTATAATACTTCCACATCCAGTTACTAACTTAGTCACTTTACTACCTTGCTTGGGGTGAATATGATTAAAAACTGATAAACAATATAGAGCAGTATATCTAATTATTTATTTTGTTTCTGTCATTACTTCTGCATCTCACTGCAGAGTAGTGATTAGCGAGGTCAGCTTAGATGACCATTACTACTGAGTTCAATCCTCATTGGGTGCTCCAAACAAAATTTGACTTTAACTATATAACTAGGGTTGATATGTCATCAAATCAACCAGCCTTTTATTCTTGTGTTTATAGGTTAGGCTTTCATTATCACATTTTTTTCTGCTTTTTTAAATGTTATGAACTTTCAGGAAATCAAATGGTTATGGCTCTAAACATATTTCTTTTCTGTGATATTTTTAAATGAACCTGACTTCTCAAAAGAAATTAGAGTTTCAATTTAATTTTTGAATTCATAATAGTTCTACTGATAAGCTTTCTGCTGTCTGAGAGTTTAGCCTACCTTGCTTTTGATGCTATAAATGGATCAGGGAGGAGAAGAGATGGATTTATACCTTTCTCAAGCACATTTTCAAAAAGGGAATCAAATAGATTGGCAGGAATTTGAAAAACTCTGATTCTACTTCCATCTTGATAACCTTTAAACTACTGGCGCATCCATATTTAATTCATTATCTAGTAAACAAGATACAATAATATAAGTAACAGGGTATACCATTATCATATATAACAAATTGATAGATATACATTAATATACATTAATATAATTTGCATATTAATTCATATATATATATATTAACAGCATTAATAATATATATATATATGTTGATATATATATATTAATAATATTAGTATATATATATATTAATATTATTAATAAATATATATATTAAAAGTATTACAAGAAAGTGAAAGAACATGTAGATTAAAAACCTGCTGTTCAAACATTTACTTTTATAAAGAGTGCTTGATACAGAGTAGAGCTTAATATTGTAATTTTGTTATTACAATGGTTTATTTTTTATTTATTTATTTTTTTTTTTAATCATTTCACCCAGGGTAAGGCGTAAATGCCACTGATGTGCGGGGGGCTACATAACTGAAAGAAAATTAATTAGAGGAGGGAGAAGAGGATTACAAACCAATTAGAAAGAAGCAATAGAAAGGTGAAAATGCAGGTGTGATGATAGTTGCAAGGGGGGAGAGAAAGGGAAGGATATACGGGGTGGGGGAAGGGCTAGAGTCAAGTGGTTAGCAGTTGAGTATTGACATTGCATTTAAATTTCTGGAGGTTGTAGCCGTCAGGAAAGCAAGAATATGGGAGCGAGTTCCACAGGCGGGAAGTGAAAAGCATATTATCACTACACCAAATGTTTCATGTTTCAGATCAGAAATGTTTCTTTTCAACACCTATTTTTAAATTTAAGAAGGGCCTTGCTGTAAGTTTCCTTCTTTTCAATGAAAATTTGACATTGGATGATAAATGGTTAATTCTAGTATTCATGATGTTGGGTGTCTGTTTTATAATAGTTTACTGGTGATTAGAGGAGATATTAATATAACTCGGCGGCGTACTCTTTTCACTGAGATAAAGCTGGTGGGATTTGTCATTTAGGTTAAGGGTAATTACTTACATAATTAATTATCAGTCGGTTTCTTTTGTTTCTAAGGGAATTTTTTATAGTTTACTATTCAAATAATTTACCTGGTCCACTCCTTTTCCTTTTCTTTCCCTTTCATTCCCCCTACCACTTCTATCCCTGTGACATGACTAAATTTTAACTTTTGGACTCTTGGCTCTTACTGATGAGGTGTAAAGTCTTCTAATACAGAGCCAGAGATCTCTGTCTACTTTCCTCCTTCCTTACTTTCTTACATTCAAAAATTGAATCCCACCCTATAGGATGTGTGTTGTGGTGCAGTGGATATTGGCTCAGAACGAAAAATCTGGGAGCCGAGTTCGAATTCTAGTTGAATTCATTGCATTCACTTACGCACAAATATCTTTTTCTTTTTTTTTTTTTTTTTAATTTAATCGTATCACCCCGAGCAAGGCGGTAATGCCACTGATGTGCAGGGGGCTACGTAATAGTGAAAAGATTGGAAAAGATAAAGCCGGAAACCACATCCTAAACAGGGAACAAGGGATGAGCCTCTTAAGCTGTTCAATAGACATGGGTGGAGTGTGAACCGGGCGATAGATAGATCTATCTACTCCAATCTTGGGAAAAGTATTAATCTGTCTCTTCCTTCCAGTTATGGGTTAAATAACAGGACAGATTGGGTTCTATAGCCTTGGCTGGCAACCAGTCTACCGCAGAAAGCAATGGCAACCTACTGCAGGATAATCTTCTGCCCAGTCAGTCATGTCTCTTTCGAGACATGATCGCCCAAGCGTGTTTCACATATGGCACTTAACTGACTAACTGACTGTATAAAAATCTTGTAACACATTTGAATTAATAAAGGTTTTGTTTTCTGCCATTGCTGACGAAACAAGGATTTCGTCATTGAAATGGCCATCCAATAGAATTAAATTTTGAAATTTTTGTTTTACTTATATATATATATATATATATATATTAACTGATTAATGGCATTACACACACACACACACAATACGTATATTTATAAATAAAAATATTTGCACATTACACACTCGTACACATTCAATATACAATATATATATATTTTTCTTTTTTTATAATTATTTTACCCTAAGCAAGGCAGTACTACCACTGGTGTGCAGGGGGTTAAATAAGAAGTGAGTGATGAGAAAGAGAAACAAGTTACAAGGGTGTCAGAGAATGGATAAGAAAAGGATGATAACACTGATGTGAAGAAAACTGCATGAGAGTAGAGTGGAAAGGGAGAAGAACATGATACAAATGTTGTCAGGGAAAGGATGCAAGTCAAAGATATAAGAGATGCCAATTGACATTGCATTTAAATTCTTGGAGATTCTGTCAGGGAAGCAAGTATACAGAATGGAATTTCACAGGCCGGATGTGCAAGAAAAGAAGCTGATAGAGCAGAAGCTTCAGTTACATTTAATTGGTTTCACTGTAAGAGGGTAGGACCTAGTTGCTAGTCTAGTCAGTCAGTTAAGTGCCATATGTGATACACACTTGGGCGATCATGTCTTGAAAGAGACATGACTGACTGGACGGAAGATTATCCCACAGTAGGTTGCCATTGCTTTCTGTGGTAGATTGGTTGCCAACTATGGCTATAGAACCCAATCTGTACTGTTATTTAACCCATAACTGGAAGAAAGAGACGGATTAATACCTTTCCCAAGGGTATTTGTGCATAAGTGAATACAATGAATTTGGCTGGAATTTGAACTCAGCTCCCTGATTTCTCATTCTGAGCTGATATTCAATGCACCACAACGCACATCCTTAGCTAGTCTAGTAGCACAAGTAAATTCATGCAGTGGGGGAACTAGGGAGTTAATCTCATTACAGCAGAAACCGTGAAAGTATTTGTAGAAGAGACAGAGGCAAGCCACATTATGTTGGTGAGAAAGTCACTGGAGTTGAGCTACTAGGTTGGGATCAATTACCTTATTACCTTACTTTAATTCTGATGTATTCAGAAATCCTTCATTCTCTGGTATTTTTCAGTTCACCCTGTTGCATATATTTATTGACTTTATTTATGCATTGAATAAATTGATTAATTCAGCTGTTGGCAGTGTTTGCATTGCATCACTGAATAAAAAATCTTGCAAATATAACAGAATATCTATTTTTTGAGCAATTGCTACTAACTCTTGTGTGTAAGTGTAGATGATGTAACATTTGTTGTATGATGTAACATTTGTTATATGATGTAACATATTGTATGATGTATTTGATGTAATATGTAATATGTGTGGATATTAATATGTAATATTAATATGTAATATATAACATATTGTATAATGTAACATGTTGTATGATGTAACATTTGTTGTATGTTGTATGATGTAACATTTGTTGTATGTAAGTGTAGATGATGTAACATTTTACAGGTTTCTGTTTTTGTTATATTTTTTTTTTGCTGTAAATATTAAAAATCTATGAATGGTCAAATCATGGTTTCAATGATAGAGTCAGCAGTAGAAAAATAATCATGTGTTTGGTATGGTGGGGATTTAACCCATTTCACATGATTGTTGATTTAGTTTATGATTAAATAATAATGGTTTTAGTTATATGACATCAGAAACGTAAGAGTTTCTGGTTGGAAGCATTGTCTTTACAACCATAATTTTATTATTTTATAATTATATAGACATGAATAGGCTGAGATACAGAATTATGAATAGATAACTATGAACAAATATAGAGATAAATACAAAGGAATAAAGATAAATAGATATTAATAAATATAGAAATAAATAGATATGAATAAAAATAAATAGCTATCAATAGATATAGAGATAACACATCACTCAATAAGTCCTGGGCCTGACATATAGATAGCATCATTAACAAAAATCCATATGATTTTTATAAAGTACTACCCTTCAAATGGCATGTGACAAAATTTGGGCCCAATTGGATAATTAGTTTACAAATTACAGTTATTTAAGTGAAGCTACTGTTGCAAATTTTCAAAACAATAGAAAAATCTAAATTTAGTGTGTTGATAAAGCATTGTTTTCTGATGGAAAAGAATACTGTTCAAGCAAAGCAATGACTTAATAAGTATTATTCAGACTCTGCTACACCAGGAATATTGGTTAAGAGATGGTATGCTAACTTTAAACGCAGTCATACAGACACAAATGATGCTGAATGCTCAGGTCACCCCAAAATCTGCAGTTGTCCCAGAAAACACCAAAAAGGTTCACAAACTCGTTTTACTCACAGTTGATCAAGAACAACGACATGTTGACAATTCACAGCATTGTTTGCAACTGTTTCAACACAACAAGAAGATGTTTTTGTGTAAATATATGACAATGGATGAGACATAGATCCATCATTTTTCTCTGGAGTCAAATTGGCAGACAGCTGAGTAGACAGCAACAGGTGAAAGCCATCCAAAGCAACCAATGATGCAAATATCAGTAGGCAAGGTTTTGGTCTCCATATTTTGGGATGTGTAAGGTATTTTGTTCATCAATTACTTTGAGAAAGGAAGAACCATCAATAACAAATATTGTATAGCATTATTGGTGCATTTGAAGGTAGAAATCACAAAAAAAGCTACAAAAATAAAGAAGAAAAGTGATCTTTTACTAAGACAATGTACCGTGTCACAAGTCAACTGCAACAACAGCAAAACTACATGAATTGCACTTTGAATTGGTTTCACATCCACCCTATTCTCCATATCTGGCTCCCAGCAACTACTGGCTGTTTGTAGATCTCAAAAGTATGCTTCGGGGAAAGACATTTGCTCCAATGGAAAAGTGATGTCAGAAACTTTTGAAGCCAAAGGCAAATTATTTTACAAAAAAGGCATCAAATTGTTAGAATCAGTGTCTAGAAGAAGACTATGTTGAGGAATGAAGTCAAATTTTACCTAAAAGTTGTTGTTTTAATAGTTAGGCCCGAGATTTATTGAGGGATGTGTTAAATAGCTATGAATAGATATAGAGATAAACAAATATATAGAGAGATAAATAACTATGAATAGATATAGAGATAAACAAAGATATATAGAGAAATAGCTATAAATAGATATAGAGATAAACAAGTATAGAGAGAGATAAATAGCTATGAATAGATATAGAGATAAACAAAGATATAGAGAGATAAATAACTATGAATAGATATAGAGATAAACAAATATATACAGAGATAAATAACTATGAATAGATATAGAGATAAACAAATATATAGCGAGATAAATCGCTATGAATAGATATCAAGATAAACAAAGATATAGAGAGATAAATAACTATGAATAGATATAGAGATAAATATATATGAACGTCATATTTTGTATAGAACAAATATTTCTGCATTCCATTTATTCACAATCAAAATATTTTAAAAATCTTCATTAATAAGTTTTTATACACAATCCTCTGTCTAGTGTTGTGTCTAAACCTTACATGTTTATTTATCATATTTTTTGTTTTATATGTGGATAATATATATTTTTCAGAATTTAATTCTCCAAAACTTAAAAGACTATCATTTTTTTTTATATGAGATATAATATTTTATATATTTATAAACAGTTAGTATATATTGCAGAAATCTTATGCTATCCATTTTAATACTCTATCTTTTAATCTCTGGATGGACCTACCAAATAGTAAGAATTGATCACCTATGATTTTAATTACATTTACCTGATCAACCTTCCCACCTTGCTTTTGACCTTTTTTAATCATAATCTTCTGATGTAACCACTTATTTTTAATCTGACCTTATCTACATAGAAAGTTGATTCATGTCCTATTAGCATGGCTAAGGATGCATTTCAAAAGCTAACCATAGTATTGAAAGACAAGAAAATCTCATTAGAAACAAAGAAAAGAGTGCTTGATTGCTATGTGATATCTGTCCTTCTGCATGGCAGTGAATGTTGGACAATCTCTTCAAGGATGAAGGAGAGGCTTGAGACAGCAGAAATGTGGTTGTACAGAAGGATACTGAGGATATCATGGACTGAAAATGTGACTAATGACAAGTTGTTGGAGGGCATGGAAATGAGAAAAAACTCATAATTAATGTAAGGATGAGGTTTCTGGGACATATAATGAGGAAGGAGGGCCTGGAAAATTTAATACTCATAAGATGGATAGAGGAAAAGAAAGACAGGGGAAAACAGTGCAAGACCAACTGAGTAAATGGATGGTAGAGCACGGTTCGGGAGAGATACCAAGAAGAAGAATTTTGAGAGCAACAAGAGACAGAGACAAGTTGAAGTCCATAATTGCCTATGTACTGAAGATACATGGCACATGTAGAAAAAGAATCTGGTAGTATAATAATAATAATAATAATAATAAAAAGAAATGCAGGAACAATGGTAAGATAAGCCACTTCAATACTCTACCCATACCAAACAAGCTGACGTAAACAAACCCCTTACCCATCAGGGGCTAGGTTGTGCAGGGTTAAATACTGAAACTAAGGGTTTTATTTTTGCAGCACCGAAACAATGCTTGCTAACTGGAAATTACCAAGCACATTGTTTCTGTGCTGAAAAAATAAAATCCTTGGTTTCAGTATTTAACCCTGCATGACCTAGCCCCTGATGGGTACGGGGTTTGTTTATATCCGCTTGTTTGGTACGGGAAGAATATTAAAAAATTGTGTTGACCCCAACCCAAATGCAAATAATAAATATCCAAAAACAATTGATCATCTTGTGTCAGGTTGCATGGTGTTAGCACTAACTAAATATAAAACTCGGAGTGATAGAGTGGGCCAATATCTGCACTGAAAACTATGCAACTTTTACAGGAAGGAAACTGCAATAAACTGGTATGAACAAACCCCAAGACATGGTTACAAACACAAGATCTGTAATGGGATAAATAATATATAGTCAGAAAAATGAAAACTAATCCCCCAGACATTATGACCAAAAGAACAGAATGTGCTTTCTTATTGACATGATAGTCCCTGCAGTCCCTGTAATGTATCGTTGAAGATCTTCAAAAAGCTATCAAAATACAAGGATCTTTAAGTTCAAATGTAAAAAAAAAAAATGTGGCACATGAGGACATCAGTAATTCCAGTTGTATTTGGAGCCCTCAGATTGGAAAATGTTCTGTTAAACTCATTAAAAGAATTTCTGGCTGCCCATGCTTTAAAGAAATACAAAAAATTTTACTCACAAGTGCAGCTCATACATTATGAAGAGTTTTATCTGTAATCTTTTTTATAAAAATGATCAGTCAGAGATGTCATGAAACCATTTATGACTTTAGGTCTCTGGTTGGGACAATAATAATAATAATAATAATAATAATAATAATAATAATAATAATAATGATTATCCTTGTTATGGTAAGAGCATGGGTTAGGGAGAGATAAAGAAGTGTACCAAAAATCATGTGAGTAAAATATATGTTGGTGGGGATCCTAACAATACAATTCTCAACTCAATAAAATGTATGATTGTGAAAACTAATAAAAATTTTTTCCCTAATAGTGCAAAATGAATGTCAGTTGGGATTCTGCAAATACATATCTCAGCTCCCCAAAAATTGGTTTATTGTGAAAACTTGAAAAAATAATTTCTTCCTGAATGAGCAAAAAGAATGTCATTTGGGACTCTACAGATCAGTCAGTCAGTTAAGTGCCATACGTGATACATACTTGGGCAATCATGTCTCAAAAGAGACATGACTGACTGGGTAGAAAATTATCCTGCAGTAGGTTGCATTATTTTCTGTGGTAGACTGGTTGCCAGCTAAGGTTATAGAACCTAATGTTCTGTTATTTAACCCATAACTTGAGAGAAGAGATGGAGTAATACCTTTCTCAAGGGTATTTGCATGTAAGTGAATGCAATGAATTCAACTGGAATTTGAACTCTACAGATACAATTCTCAACTCCTAATAAATTGCTTGACTGCAAAAATGTGAAAAAATAACTTCTCTCTCTTAGAGCAAAATAGATGTCAGTTGGGATTCTACAAATAGAATTCTCAACTCCCAATAAAATGTATGACTGCAAAAAACTTGAAATAATAATTTCTCTCTGTTAGAGCAAAATGGGTGTCAATTGGATGTCTTAGCCACTGCATGGATAGACTACAAAAAGATATTTACAAATAAAAAGCAAAAAAAACACTTGAACTTTTTAAAGATCTTCTCAATATTAATCAGTTTTTGGAGACCTAGCAAGTGATTTTGAAATTCAGTCCTTTTGATCTTTTTTAAAAAAATATTTCACTCCAAGCAATGCAATAAATCCACTACAATGCAAGGCATTAAAGTCTTTAAAGTATAAATGGTTACAGGGTGAGAGAGAATACAATAAAAAAAAAACAATATTAAGGAGAAAGTACAATAAAAAAATAGGAATTAAGAAGACAGAATGTTATAAGTGATATTTAAATATTATGATCACAGAAAAGCATCAACATAACTTGTGGCATATTCCAAGGGGATTCTTTTTTCTTCATATATTCTGCATTTTACTCATTCCATTAACAACTGAATTGAGCAAAACTAGATATGAATACAAATAGCAAGTTATATCATCAGCCATGAATGACTTTAAATGGTAAGGATAATGATGACAAACAAGGTCTTTTAAAAAAATGTTAAAAGCTTTACTGATGAAATATAGATTGATTTTGGCTTGGAAAAGGATGAGAAAGCTACATTCAAATGAAGTTGGTTGCTGAAAACTAAGTCTATAGAGCTGAATATAGAAACCAGGATAAAAAAGATGAAATCAATCCAAATTATTGGAAGAGAATTGCACCAAGCATTTATGTATAATAGAAAAATTAACAAAGAAGGGTTTTACTGAGATCTCAGGCTATAGAACTGAATAGAGGAACCAGGATAAAAGAGATGAAATCAATCCAAATTATTTGAAGGGAATTGCCTCCAGCACGCATGTATAATAGAAAAATTAGGAAAGAGGGATTTTCTTGAGAACTAAGGCTATAGAACTGAACAGAGGAACCAATATAAAAGTGATGAAATCAATCCAAATTATTTGAAGGGAATTGCCTCCAGCACGCACGTATAATAGAAAAATTAGGAAAGAGGGATTTTCTTGAGAACTAAGGCTATAGAACTGAATAGAGGAACCAGTATAAAAGTGATGAAATCAATCCAAATTATTTGAAGGGAATTGCCTCCAGCACGCACGTATAATAGAAAAATTAGGAAAGAGGGATTTTCTTGAGAACTAAGGCTATAGAACTGAATAGAGGAACCAGTATAAAAGTGATGAAATCAATCCAAATTATTTGAAGGGAATTGGCTCAAGCATGCATGTATAATAGAAAAATTAGGAAAGAGGGATTTTCTTGACAACTAAGCCTATAGAACTGAATAGAGGAACCAGTATAAAAGAGATGAAATCAATCCAAATTATTTTATGAGAATTGCCTCAAACATGCATATATCAAAGAAAAATTAAGAAAAAGGGTTTTGTTGAGAACTGAAGACTATAGAGCTGAATATAAGAACCAGGATAAAAGAGATGAAATTAATCCAAATTATTTGAAGGGAATTGCCTTAATCATGCATGTATAATAGAAAATCATAGTGTCTTCCAGTCACTGTTAAGATCCATTACCTCATGTTTTTTTAAAATGTCAAGATGTACAGCACATATGTCCATCCAAAACCATAACTGTCTAATCATAATTTAAACAGTATTCATTCAATAAAAAATAAAAATTCTTAAATATTATTTGTTTGCTTCTGTCTTACCAGATTTGAATTATCGTACTTTGTGTCCTCCATATGATTGAATTACCTTTCAAACAACTGATAAATACTCATGAATATTATCAAATCTAAAAACTTAGGTAGACTAATAAAATCCTTGCTCTTCTATATAAACATGTGAAACAAAATGAATTCCTTACAAATTAATTTTGTTTCTACACAGATACATTCTATCTTAAAATAAGACAGATCTGTTTTGCAGACAGATCTGTTTTGCTGTATCACAGCTCATCAGTACAGTTAGACTCAGATTGCTTTTAACCCGGGATTGAAACCCGACCGAAGTGGCATCAGTTGGTGATTCTACCTCTGGGCTATGGGTGCCTGGTAGAAGAAGGCAGACTTTTTAGCGTGTATATTATCATTATACATGCCCAATAGCCAGAGTGCTCTAATTCATTAGTGAATGAGTGATATATATATATATATATATATATATATATATATATATATAAAGTATAAAATATAGCATTAGTGCTAATGGCAATAATAGTGCTAAATTTAAAATAAGAGCTAAAATCTATACTATTAATAATAAATATACAATTTTTTCTTCACCATTTGGTACAACTGTGAGTTTTATGTAGCAATCCCAAACAAGATTGAATTTATAATTAGGTAGCAGCTTTTAATTCACACATGTTTAATTAAAAACATTAGATAATCTTTTTAATTAACTTTTTAGATAACTTTTCTTTATTGCATACAAGAGAGTTATAACATCATAAAACAAAATGAATATGTAAGGAATTTATTTTGTTTCACATGTTTATATAGAAGTGCAAGCTTTTTATTAGTTTAACTAGGTTTTTAAATTTGATAACATTCGTGAGTGTTTATTAGGTAGTCGAAAGGTCATTCAATCATATGGAAGACACAAAGTACCATAATTCAAATCTGGTAAGACTCTGCAACATGTTAATGACACATGCAGGCACATAATTGAAATTTGTTTTGAAAAGAGGGAAAACATTTTGAACACTGCATAACAATTAAATAACTTGAAAAATAAAATTTCAATTTGTAATTACACTTTTAATAAATTATCTCTAGGATGTGTGATTTTTATCTCATCCTGTATATATAATTATTTGCTTTGATAAAATCTACCAGAGGATCAAACACATCAATTTTCCTTGTGTCTTTATTTATATTGTCTTTTTACAGATATGCTTTTTTAGTAATATCAGAATTTATATATATATATATATATATATATATATATATATATATATATATATATATATATGATATTAAATTATTATTATCTTAAACAATGAAATTAATATCAACCAGCTTAGATGAGATCATAATCTAGTCCAGTCTATATTTTTATGTATCTAGATACTTTTATGTTTCTTAAAATATAATTTATGATTAAAACACATTCATACACACACACACACATACATGTATATATATATATATATATATATATATATATATATATATATATATATAGTGTATCGAGGCAGCAAATAATTTTCTAAACATATGCTGTTAAATATAAGAGACAATGAATGTCTATTATGTTTAATCATGAGCCGTTCTAAACATTGTATTTTGGCTTTAATTTCAGTTGAAAATAAAGACAAAAATTCTCCAACATTTGGATAATTATTTATTGATTTGCTTCTAAGCACTAAACTAAATTCTCTACAAAAAACCAATGTAGTGTACCAGTTTACATGCCCATTCAGAGATTGCATCTCTGATACTAATCAAAAACTCAGCACATATATTAGTTTTACGACAACCACACTCTCCCGTAGACTTACATGTCATCTTTCTGATCAGAGTACTATTAAACAACATTTCTCTGAAAAACATAAACATGTAGGTAATATGAGACAGATTTTGGTCAACAATACGGTGATCCTTACTCATACACACAGTAAGAGGAACCTGCAGATATTGGAGGCCATGTACATCAAATCAAAACCACCAACACTCAATAACATCACCTTTAAATCCGGACATAGCATATTACATTACATTGACTACATGGTTTTGTTGTCATTTCGTGTTATCACGTGGTGTGATGTCATAAAACCGCATTGCAAATTTGAGAACTGCGTTTATTATTTTTGGTAACTATCACCGTTGCCAAGCGGAGTTTTATGTCAACACAAAATAAAATCGTCAGTGATGGTGGATATTATTATATTTCAGTCTAAATAACCTCTCTGAAGATGGCTCATTTGAGCCGAAAGTTTAGAATCAAATCAATAAATAATTATCTAAATGTTGGAGAAATTTTGTCTTTATTTTTAACTGAAATTAAAGCCAAAATACAATGTTTAGAACGGCTCATGATTAAACATAATAGACATTCATTGTCTCTTATACTTAACAGCATATGTTTAGGAAATATATATATATATATACACACACATTTAGATAGATAGATAGATAGATAGATAGATAGATAGATAGATAGATAGATAGATAGATACGAACAGACTGAAATAGATAGATAGATAGATAGATAGATAGATAGATAGATAGATAGATATGAACAGACTGAGATAGATAGATAGATAGATAGATAGATAGATAGATAGATAGATAGAATAGATAGATATGAACAGACTAGATAGATAGATAGATAGATAGATAGATAGATAGATAGATAGATATGCATACACAGAGGTATAATTCATTATTATAATTTCCTTCTTTATCTATGCACTTTGTCCAATGCTTATCATTACTGATATCAATTGAATCTAGAGTAAAATTAATATCTAAACATTCAGATAATAACTCTGTCAAGCTATGGATTCATTGATCCACTTTTGTGTAGGCACATGCACTACCGGCCATAATTATTAATCCACCCCAGTTTTTTTTAATAAAATTATGTATTTCATACTATTTTTAGTATTTATTGTCAAGTGGATAATTCTAGATGAAAATAAAATAGTTCTTCTGTTATTATTACTTTGTAAAATTTTACAAAGTAGCCAGGAAGCCTTTGCTTTGGCCAGCTAATAAGAAGAGACTAGCATGGGGAAGAGAGCACAAAAACTGGACACCAGAACAGTTCATTTGATGCACATTTTATTGTGCAGTACTAACAAGAAAAACATTCTATTTTCATTTAGAATTATCCACTTGGTAATAAATACTAAAAAATAGTATGAAATAAATCATTTCTTTTAAAAACTGGGGGAGCCTAATAATTATGGCCGGTAGTGTATACATATACATATGTATATATATATAGAGAGAGATATATATATATATAGATATATATAGCAAATCTACAGGGTGCGATGGGTAAATTGTCGCTATTTGCCTTGAAAAGTTTTGCAAAGTAATAATAACAAAAGAACAATTCTATTTTCATTTAGAATTATCCACTTGGCAATAAATACTAAAAATAGTATGAAATACATCATTTTCTTTAAAAAAAACTGGGGTGGTCTAATAATTATGGCCGGTAGTGTATGTATGTCTGGGTTGGGTGTATTTTTAATGTTATGTACAATTTCTTATTTTATTTTGGGGTAGAAAACAAATGAATATAAAAAAAATGCACCACAAAAAGACTGAAGAGCCAATCTGCTGAAAGAACAAAATAATTTAAATAATATGAAAAGTCTTGGAATGATAATAATCCATCTTAAAATAGTTTGAAAAACTCTTGGAAGGATAATAACCTATCATAAAATTACAGAAGATATTTTTATGCTTATTAAAATATAATTTATGATTAAAACACATTCATATATTTACACATATACATATACATATATACATACATTTATACATACAAATTCAGTATTAAAAGAGGAATGCTTCCTTTGCTAAATAGAGGAAATGTGGTTCACATTTCCTGGCCAGAAATGCAAAATGGATTGACTGAAATGAATTAAAAAAGAACAGCAGGATGTCTAATTAGAGCCAATTTTGCCTTGTATCACACCACACCCCATCTCACTCTCTATGACACATGCATAATTCACACTACTATCCAATTCATACTATGTTACCAAAAGTATAGGTCATCCAGATCACTTAAGTTTTTAATAACCAAAATTGCTGGGCAACTGACACCAACTTCTCTAGTATTGGTGGTAGTGATTTGTGTATAAAGAGAATAAACAACATTATCACTTTCATATTACCTATTGTGCACCACCAACTTACTACTAACATTATTGACATTAATGTTATTCCAGTCATCATCTTACTATTAATTCTTATTAATAAAATAAGTGCTATACGTTATTATTGTTACAAGGATTATTAGAAGGTGTTGTGCAATATTGTTAAGACATTGTATGTCATATATAAATTCTTATGACCACTGGAGAATTGCATAAACACTAAATTCATAAATCAAACATGCAACTATTACTCTATCCTGTAGATTAACCTGCTACCTCATAGATTACAGTTAAACTCATGCCAAAATTAATAAACATACTTTTGACAATAAAACCATAATAATACAAATAATAAAAAACAACACCTGTATTAAATAATATTATCTGTAAAATATAATTTAAAATATTAGAAGCCCTAATCATAAAGAAAATATTTACTGCTGGAACTGTATTTGAAATCTGTTGAATAGATTTGGCTTAAAAAGAATCTTGCCTCCTGGTTGCCAGCTTCTGATATACTTTATAAGTATAACATCCAACACAACATTTTTTAAAGTATTTGAGTATAGAGAAGATAATGCAGCTATATAAACCCATAATTTAAAAATAACCAATAGTATCTTGAGTGCTTGATTATAAATATTCAGATAATATTGAGACACATTGAGCCTAAAGATAACTCTCTTGCATGCAACAAAGAAAAGTTATCTAAAAAAGTAATTAAAAAGATTATCTAATGTTTTTAATTAAACATGTGTGAATTAAAAGCTGCTACCTAATTATAAATTCAATCTTGTTTGGGATTGCTACATAAAACTCACAGTTGTACCAAATGGTGAAGAAAAAATTGTATATTTATTATTAATAGTATAAATTTTAGCTCTTATTTTATTTTAAATTTAGCACTATTATTGCGATTAGCACTAATGCTATATTTTATACTTTATATATATATATATATATATATATATATATATATATATATATATATATATATGTATACTAGCAGTATAGCCTGGTGTTGCTCGGGTGTAGTGAAAGCTTTAAAACTAATCCATGGTCCTGGAGCTCAGACTCTTTGAACGTTGGCACAAAAGACTAAAAACAATAGTTGTTTCCAGTTAAAGCAAAACCGTAGACTGAAAGAAAAATGAATGGATGTAAGTCAAATTTTGATTTCCTTTTTGTCATAAACTGAATTTTGAAGGCTAAATAAGCCCTCTGAGTAAATGGTATCATGCCTGAGACTAAGAACTACAATTATACCTACTTAGAGCCAAACCTGAAGCAAAAACTAAAATAAAAGGGCTGAAAAAGTACAGACATACAGGCAGATAAACAGACACACACACAAACATCTTGCCTTTTATATATATATATATATATATATATATATATATATATATTATCAATTTTCTGCACTATTGTAAGAACTGCAACCTTGAAACTTCTGAATATCATTTCTTATGTCTTTGTCTATGAGTGTATCAAATTTGATTAAAATCGGACCACTCCTTCTATAACCCGATTTTTTCGATTATCGATTTTTGATATTTATCGGGGGTATCTTCACACAAAACGTAGCTAAGAACACTCGCATACACTTATAGTACAACTGTGTAAATTTTCAAAAAAATTGGTTCAGCCGTTTTGGAGTATATAGGTAACGGACACACACACACACACACACACACACACACACACACACAGACAGACAGACAGACAGACACACACACAGACAAAGTTCCATTTTTAAATAAGTTTAGATTATATATATATATATATATATATATATATATATATCTGTAAATTCAGATAAAACTTAGTGGGGAAATAGCCATTTTCAACTTGTCATTTTAAGGCATGCATTCTTCAACCCCTTATAAACAGAGAATGAGGAAAAATTCAAAGCCCAGAGGTTAGTTTAGGTAAAGGAAGGCGTTGGGATGTATTAGTTTTCATTGGATTGTGATGGGAGAAGGAATTAGTAGTAATTCCTCCTTGGTAGCCATCGTCGTCTTGCGGCCATTGGCTGAGATAGAACTCACTACAACCCTCCAGTATTCTCTGTGCATTTGGAACCCTGGCACAGTTTGCAGCGAAATTTATAATCTTGTCAATTAGTAATAATACTTGCTTTGCTAGGGCTAGCAAGGGTGTTTTTTTTATTGTGACACCAACACTAGATGGGTTGCCTCCAGGCCCCATCCTGTTATTTAACCTATAACTGGAGGGAAGTGATGGATTAATACCTTTCCCAAGGGTACCAGTGCTGAAGTAAATGCAGGGTACTCAACTGGAATTTGAACTCGGCTCACCGATTTCTCAGCCGATATCCACTGCACCACAACTCACATCTGTCACTGAATGCTTACAGCACCTGGTATTCCCAAGTGGTCACACATATAAGTACTGACCAGGCTCAATGTTGCTTAACTTCGGTGATTGAATGAGAACCGGTTTATTCATTGTGATATACTGTAAGCATAGTAGTGGGTGGTATGTGGCCAGATCCTTGGACTAGTAATGGTAGGTGATAGGGAAGTAACTGTTTGGCCAACTTTTAAAAAAAAAATTTTTTTTAATTTTTATTGGGGAAATAGGATAACTATTGTAATTTATACTTTTTTCTATAGCAACACATACTTATGATCTCCCTTCATTATGCATGATTCATTAAAATGTTGCAGAGTTTTCTTCTGTCATATTATTGCCTTCATATTTAATTCTTTCTTGAAGTTTCACAATATTTCTTGGGCATGTTTGATAAACAACTGATTTTAAATGGCCTGAGAGAAAAAATCCAAGGGTGTGAAATCTGGTGACCTTGGTGGTGATGCAACAAGGCCTCTTCAACCTATCAATTAAGCTCTATAGTGCATGACTTTTTCCACATCCTGTATATATACCATTTTAAAAACAAGGAAATTATTAGTCTCAGAGGCCCTTTCATCAAACATCTCATCAGGAGTAAATCATTGACAATAGATTAAACAAAAGAACAGTAACAATGAAACTGAAAAACGAAAAAGGTAGGGAAAAAAAAAAATATATATATATATATATATATATATATATATATATATATATCCGAGTGAATACAGAACGAAGAATTCTTACAATGTCCAAAACACTAATTTAAAACAGTGCTCGTTATATAATATATAGAGCTGTAAATATTTATTATAAATTATATTTTAGAACATGTACATAATTATTCTATATATATCCGCTATGAAAGTACGTTCATTTCGACAATGAAACTTTGAACAAAACTAAATAAATATAAAGAAAAAGGAATTCCAGTACTTTACACACCGCCTGATGAGGCATTGAAGTTTCAATGTCGAAACGAGCGTACCTTCGTAGCAGATATATATAGAATAATTATGTACATGTTCTAAAATATAATTTATAATATATATATATATATATATATATATATATATATAGGTATAGGTGTTAGTCTGTAAACAGTGAGGATAATCCAACAAGATTACCTTAATATAAAATATTATATATATATATATATATATATATATATATATATATATTTTGGTCATTTGCTTTTTGGTTGTGAGAGTGCAAACATCCGGTCCCTCACTTTTGCTCGGTCGGTATCACCACACACACACACACACACACACACACACACACACACACACACACATATATATATATATATATATCAAGGGAGGGGAAATCATATACAAATACAATTAGTGAGTGACAGTTTGAATAAAATATCCTCCAACAAATTTAGAAACTGCTGGCAGAGAGGAGGTGATATAGAAATTGATTCCAAAATTTTTAAATGATTATTGGGAAAAAAAAAATATATATATATATATATATTTTTTATCATGTTCACCCCCACTTTTTGCTCTTCACTTTCGTTATTACCATTCTTAACTGCAATCTTCATCAGAAAAGAATTCAATAAAAATAACCTGACTTTTTATGGAATGTTTTGTTTATTAAAGTATACTTCAGTTTATTTATTTAATAATTAGTTACCTATTAAAAATCAATTTTAAAAGTCTCCACAGAAAAAAATATTAGAGTGTGAAGTCTGGTGACCTTTAGTCATCTTACTTTATCAAAAGTGTTTTTGCAAAATAAGAAAATACTAAAACAAATTAGTCATTTACAACATGATTAATAAAAATACACACTATCAAAGATAGAGCGTTTAAATATAAGAATGTATAATATTCATAATGATCAGCATATAAAAGCAGTAAGCCACCATTTATATTGACTAACATTTATAATAAAGCCACCATTAAAGACACATGGCCTAAAGATTGCATTCAAGCATGACACTGACTGTCCTCGGTATTTATAGATAGATTATTTATGCACACATGTTCATGCTCAGTATCAAATAATTATTCTTGCTTGCATGTGTGTGTGTATGTGTGTGTGATTATATGTTGAAAGAATAAGTTATTTTTTACATATCTTATTATATTTGACAAAACAGAATGTTTTAATTGAATCTCAAATTTTGTAATTATCTCTGTAAACATGCATGTTCATGAGTGTGTATATTGTTCTTTTTCTATAAATATTAAATAGGGCAGTACTAGATTGGCAACAAGGTCTCATTATTTTACAGTTAAATTGGCTAGATACTTGATCCTTTTCTATAAATACTTTCATGATAATTGTTCTGATGAACTTTCCTCTATGGTACCTAGACTTTATGAAATCAAAAGTAGTACTAGATTGGCAACAAGGTCTCATTATTTTACAGTTAAATTGGCTAGATGATTGATCCTTTTCTATAAATACTTTCATGATAATTGTTCTAATGAACTTTCTTCTATGGTACCTAGACTTTATGAATTCAAGAGCATTACTAGATTGGTAACAAGGTCTCATCATTTTACTGTTAAATTGGCTAGATGATTGATCCTTTTCTATAAATAATTTCATGATAATTGTTCTGATGAAATTTCCTCTATGGTACCTAGACTTTATGAATTCAAGAGCAGTACTAGATTGGCAACAAAGTCTCATGATTCTGCAGTCAAATTGGTTAGATGATTGATCCTTTTCTATAAATACTTTCATGATAATTGCTCTGATGAACTTTCATTTTTGGTATTTAGACTTTAAGAATTTAAGCACAGTATTAGATTGGAAGCTAGGTCTCATCAATTTATAGTTGGATTGTTTAAATGCAGCCATAAGTTCTATGCTAATAGTTTCTTCTCTTGCACTTCTTGCTTATGGAACTTCTTTCTGATTTGATACTTTCCAGGCAACTTTGATATGGACATTAAGGCCAACACCCAGTGGCAATAGTCTGTTTCATACTTAAACACAATCTTCAGGACATGTCCTGTTATATATTTACATATGCTCTTTCCCTGATATTCAGCACTTTAACACTAAATATAGCATACCCTAAATATGTATATATATATATATATATATATACATGCACACATATGTTAAACCTATAAGATTACTAGTTTTTACCCTTGCATTAATTCCTGAAAAGTGACAATCCCTTTCTTCCTGTATATATATATATATATATATATATCTGCCTCCTTCTACCGAGCACCCATAGCTCAGAGGTAGAATTGCTGACTGATGCCAATTCAGTTGGGTTTCAATCCTGGGTTAAAAGGCAACTAGCTGTCTAATCATACTGATGAGCTGTGATACAGCAAAACAGATTGGTCTGCAGATCACAATATATATATATATATATATATATATATATATATATAATCTAATTACTAAATTGTGTTAATAAGTTGAGTGATGTGACCTTCAGCATCCCAATTCCAGGGTTTCATTGGAGGTTTTTATTATTTCTTTTCTTATTTTTTTCTGTAGGTCTGCCATTTCAATTTCTTAGTATTAATAGGATGTCATCCCTGTATAAACCTATATGATTTTGTTAACTTGTTGATTATGTATATGCTTATGAGTTCACATGCGTCTGCCCCATTTTTAATGCATTGTATTGCTAAGGATTTTATATCAATACATTGAAAATCAAGAAGAAAGGTATTGTCAGTGCTCAGAAATTAATGCAATTATTATTGATAGAATAATGCTATTATATGTATAATTGCTAATGATTTTTACTATAATAATGCATTAAAAATAAAAAAAAGTAGATTGCAATGAGTCATGAATGAATGTAGGCATTACTAATAGCATAGGGCAATTGAATATATAATGTAAATGCTTTGAAAAGAATTTTAATATAAAGATTTCCTGAAAATCAAGAAAAAAATTCTGTGATTATGAATTAATTCAAGCATTGCTAACAAGCAGAATTCAATTATTCTGTTTATAATAAGAGAGTTAATGTAGTTTCATTTCAATTTGTAGCTAGTCATTTGTTTTGTCTACAATTTGAATTAAACAAATTTTGTGATGTCCATATTGACATTGTACATTACAAATAGGGACACAAGATTTCAATTTCTTATACATAAAAAATACATTTCATTTCACTTTGGATTTTGTTGATTATCATCAGTCAATGTTTCATTCTTGTATATTGTTATGTCTCACATTTCTTTGTGCATAGTGGCAGTCGTAGTACAGCACTCCATGTCCTTTGTGACGACAGGGTTTTTCTGTTTCTTACCTCTTCCGTTATTCTCTATTTATATTTGCCTATTAATTTGCATACAATACTAGATTTACAATATCTAAATTTCTTCCTATTTTCAGTTTTGATTTAAGGATAAATGAAAATTTATATTGTTAGTTCATTTTGTTTATATATTAAATTAATACAGTCTAACAATTTCTTTCAAAGTATGATGAAAAATTTGGATTAAAACCTCAAATCATAATAATTGGATTGTAATGATGTCTTATATAAAACCTGATTATATTTTTGGAATGCTGACATTTTTATTCTGAAGTTGATGTTGTCAAATCATTTGCAATTTATTGTGTGATATTAGGTTGTACTACTAAATGAAATAACACTAAGTAACACTGAAGTAAAAAATATTTCTTAATTATTGTAAATTTCTACTAATTCTGACTCCTATAAATTGGCTTTTCATAGAATTAATATTCCATTGCAAATCAACATTATGGATCTAGTTTTTCTTTTTTTTTATGTAGATCAAAATAACTTTTAATTTATATGTAAAGGTTATACACTTCAAATTATGCATTTATCCGATAACATTGTGTCAATACAAAAACTTCCATGAATACCAATGGGGGCATTTGCTAACTGACATTTTTCGTGATATATTAATTTATACCTAACTATGTACCAGCTGGAATAAAACTGTCTACAGTTTGAAAAAGAATTGTATCAGTTAATTGTAGAAAATTCAGTTAGAAACAACTAGTTTATTCTCTTTAAAAAAGATAACATTTTGAAAAAATGTCCTGTACTTATCAGACACCTCTAATAACAAGCATAATTTTGTACTTATTTTCAGGATTTTTCCTGTTTGCTGTTGCCAATGTAGTTTTTAAATTTTATTCCCCAAAATGTCATCATCTTTTAATGGTTACTACAGTCATAGCACAAAAGTAGATTTATCATGCTACATTTAAAAATTACATTAGATATTTTGATTAGTCCAAATATAATGTATCTCTTTTTTTTCTCAATTTTCAATACCCAGTATACAGCTTTTAAAATAAATGACAGCATTTACTGACATATTAGGTTGTTACATAACTTTGTTTGATTTTCATAATTTACTTTAATACTTATTATTTATTAATTGTTCTAACGAATCAATCAACAGTGTATTCCCCATCTTTCAGGAACATACAGAGATTTGATGATGTTTGGTTGCTATCTGGGAACAACTTCTTAATTGTATGACCCTAAGAATCAAATAGTGAGAGCTATAGGGCCTAGTACTTAGAAATGTGAGAAAGGAAGACATTTTAAATATGTAAAACAGATGAAATACTATTTTTATTTCACTCTTTGATTGTATGCCCTCCTGATATGGATGCTTAGGGTTGTTGCACCCTCTGTTCCAACTTCTGCATGCTACTGCCTTCATTGCTTACAACCTGCCAATGATTCACTAACTGTTCAATGATAGAAATTGCTAGGTTTTGATTAAAAAAATAGTTGAGCCATGTTTTAAGCTCTACATCATTGTTGAATGTTACACCCCTAAAATTGTTAGAAAGCAACCAAAAATGGTGTTAGTCTGAAGGGGTTAAATCAGGAGAATGGCAAAACTTCCCAACTGAGCTCTTTCTTTGTAGTTTGGTGTTGAGTGAGTAAACTGACAGTAACTGAGTACTACTGGTATTTGTTTCTCTTGGTCAATGCGTAAAGCAGCCATACACCTTGTTTCTGGATCTTACCCATTCAGTGAAGATAATGAGTGATAGTAAGATGAGATCTTGTCATTTTGGGGGTCAGTTTTTTTGTGATCTGTTGTGGTTCTTCTTTAATCCATTCAAAATCACACTGAAAAAGTTGGCCAGAATGTGGAGAGTATGTGAGTTCCCATCCTTGATATAGGAAAACCATTTCTGTGTCATTTTCTTGGTAATGAATTCATACACAGCACAAATGTCTTGAGTAGCTTTAGCATCTTGATTAAAATTAAAGAATTCTTGTCAACTTGACATTCTCTCTCAAAGAGGTGTCTAATCTGAAATAAAATTTCAGTAACATCATATAACAGTTTCACAGGATGACCAGAGCTAATGAGAAACAAAAAGTTCTTTGAAAAGTTATTACTCAAGATCCTTCATAGAACATCAGGAAAATGAATGAATACACATAGCAACCTAATAGTTAAGCTGTAAAGAAAGAGTAAGTCAGTTAAGTGCCATACTTAATACATGCTTGGGTGATCATGTCTCTTTCAATCCATGACTGAAGATTTTTTTCCCACTGTAGGTTGCTATTTCTTTCTGCAGTAGATTGGTTGCCAACCCAGGCTATAGAACTGAATCTGTCCTGCTATTCAACCAATAGCTTGAGGAAGAAGAGAGAGATTCATATTTTTCCTAAAAGTATTTGTGTGTAAGTGAATGTAGTGAATTCAACTGGGATTCAAACTTGGCTCTCCAATTTCTTATTTCGAGCTGATATTCATTGCACCACAAAGCTGATGGAAAAAGACAATGATTGCTGACTTAAATAAATAATGAGTATTTAAACAGAAAATGAATATAAGGACTACAAATAAACTGCAAGAAAACCGAATGCATGGTCATCAGTAAAAAGGGCAGCCCAATATGCCAAATACAGGTTGGGGATACTAGAATCAAGCAGGTACATAAATTTAAATACCTGAGAAGTGTTATAACAAAAGACGAAAAGTGCGACACAGAGATCCGAAGGCGAATTGGCATGGCGAAGGAAGCATTCCAGAAGTTGAGTAAAGTATTAAGAAACAGGAAAATTTTGCTAGAAACAAAGAAGAGAGTCCTGGATTGCTATGTAATGTCAGTTCTTCAATATGGCAGTGAATGCTGGACAATATCATCAAAGATGAAGGAAAAACTTAAAGCAACTGAAATGTGGTTCTACAGAAGGATGCTGCGAATATTATGGATCAAGTATGTGAGCAATGATGAGGTCTTAGAAATGATGGAAACCAAAAGGAAATTAATACTGAGCATTAGGAAGAGACAGCTGAAGTTCCTGGGAAATGCAATGAGGAAGGAGGGCTTGGAGAAACTGATACTAACAGGCTAGATAAAGGGAAAAAGAGACAGGGGAAAGCAACGAATGACATATTTGAAAGACCTGATCAAGTGGATGATAGAACAAGGGTTGCATGGTGTAACAGGAGAAGGCATGCTAAGAGCCATCAGGGATATGGAGACATGGAAAGTCATGATCACCTACGTCCTGAAGGGACAGAGCATCTAAAAGAAGAAGAAGAAATTTTCAATGTTGATGAGTGGTCATTATAGGTTAGTCATCAGTTCAGATAAGCTAGTGTCAGTTCAATTGAGGTCAACACAATAAAGTGAAGTTGCAAGTGAGTGAAAACTCTAATAAAAGGTATTATTATTATTATATTTTGATATAGACATCACTATCTGAATCTGGTAACAAGAGGACAGTTAAGTGCCATACATGATACATGCTTTGGGCAATCATGTCTTGAAAGAGATATGACTGACTGGGCAGAAAATTATCCCACAGTAGGTTGCCATTACTTTCTGCAGTAGACTGGTTGCCAGCCAAGGCTATAGAACGCAACATGTCCTATTATTTAACCCATAACTGGAGGGAAGAGATGGATTAATACTTTTCCCATGAGTATTTGTGCGTAACTGAATGCAAGGAATTCAACTGGAATTTGAACTTGGGTCCTTGATTTATTGTTATGAGCCGATATCCACTTAACTGACTGACTGAACAAGGGAACTAACAAAGATGCCTATTTATAGATTATATGCAAAACTGTTATGTATCAATTTATGTAACATTTTTATATGAATAAGATGGATTGAATAGAAATTTAGGAACAGCAAAATTTTATTTTGTTAGGATATCAGTCAGTTAAGTGGCATACATGATACACACTTAGATGATCATGTCTCTTTTAATCCATGAATCATGAGGCAAAAAATTTTCCCACAGTAGATTGCCATTTTTTTCTGTGATAGACTGGTTGTCAATCAAGGCTACAGAACCCAATCTATCCCATAGTTGTAAGGAAGAGATAGATTAATACCTTTCCTAAGGGTTTGTGCATAAGTGAATGCTATGAATTCAGATCGTATTCAAACTTGGCTCTCTGATTCCTTATTTTGAGCTGATATCCATTACACCACAATGCATATGTTAGAATACATATTTTCTAAACTAAACCTATGCTGACTATTGTGACAGTGCACTGGAAACCTTCAGGTTTCTCATTTAATCTTCACTTTACATTTTGGAAACTTCTGCTAAAAGATTTAGTGCTAAACAATCAATACTTTTTCATTACTGTCAGAAACATTTAATTTATTGGTACAGAAAATTTATTGGTAATATAATTGGTACAGAAAATTTATTGGTAATATAATTGGTACGGAAAATTTATTGGTAATATAATTGGTACGGAAAATTTATTGGTAATATAATTGGTACGGAAAATTTATTGGTAATATAATTGGTACAGAAAATTTATTGGTAATATAATTGGTACGGAAAATTTATTGGTAATATAATTGGTACGGAAAATTTATTGGTAATATAATTGGTACGGAAAATTTATTGGTAATATAATTGGTACGGAAAATTTATTGGTAATATAATTGGTACGGAAAATTTATTGGTAATATAATTGGTACGGAAAATTTATTGGTAAAATAATTGGTACAGAAAATTTATTGGTAATATAATTGGTACAGAAAATTTATTGGTAATATAATTGGTATGGAAAATTTATTGGTAATATAATTGGTACGGAAAATTTATTGGTAATATAAATGGTACGGAAAATTTATTGGTAATATAATTGGTACAGAAAATTTATTGGTAATATAATTGGTACAGAAAATTTATTGGTAATATAATTGGTACAGAAAATTTATTGGTAATATAATTGGTACAGAAAATTACTACAGTTAAACTGATTAAAAATAGTGTTACAAATATTAAATCCATTTTAATATGTTATTTTTTTTTATTTTATAGTCCCTGTTGAAATTAACTTCATCACTTTTGAAAAAAGACATTGCCATTCCTCCAGACATTCCAAGTGAAGATGGAAAAAACCACAAGTAAGTTAATTTTTCTACTAAAATGTCTATAATGGATGTGTTTATATAGAAAATTTATTTTATTTGACACATGCAGAAATTATATACATACATCTATCAGTAGAAATGCTCAATAATTAGATTTTTATTAAACCAAAATTGTTCAATAAAAATTTAATTATTGATAATTTTGACTTCACTCCTGGCACTAGTAACATATTTTTTAATTTTTTCTATCTTAGGATAAACTATGAGCAAACATTCATTTCGTAGATTAGTGTAAGCAGAGAAGGCCTCTGTTTTTATATTTTGTACCCCTGTGCGAGTTCTATATACAGGCACAGAGAATGATTGTTTAAACAATGAGTAAGAAAATAAATGGATTTAGCGGCTTCTTGTTTTCAAAATGAAGATAGAATAATTTGGTTTTAATTTTCATCTCAATGAATGAAAGCTTTTGGAGATGAAAATAGAGCATGATGATATTTTTTACAACAAGGTGATCGATGCATTCTCCAAAACAAAGCAAAGAATTAAGGTAATTTACAAATAAATAAGTTTTAATTTGTCATTGTTTGTTGATTGAATTATATACTCAGAGTTCTCTTGTAACAATTAATGGTCACCACAGATTGCATATACCAGTTTCAAAGTCACTCTTAACCACTGAAATACATTCATCAAACATATATAATTTGTAATATGCATCTGATGATTGAATAATGCATGAAACTGAGCCATCCATTGACATAGAATAATATGTATATTTATTAATATGTACACTACCGACTATAATTATTAAGCCACCCCAGTTTTTTAAAAGAAATGATGTATTTCATACTATTTTAAGGGGATAATTCTAAATGAAAATGGAATGGTTCTTTTGTTATTATTACTTTGCAAGATTTTACAAGGCAAGGAAGCAAAGATGAACTTGTTTGAATCACCCTAAATCTTCTTCATTCTTTCATTGATGAAACTGCAATATAGGTAATTATGAAATATTTATAAATTCATTTGATGCACATGTTATTGTGCAGTATTAACAAAAGAAACATTCTATTTTCATTTATAATTATTCACTTGGCAATAAATACTAAAAAATAGTATGAAATACATAATTTTTTAAGACTTTGGGGTGGCCTAATAATTATGGCTGGTAGTGTATATATATACATATATATATATATATATATATATATATATATATATATATATATATATATTCAATTTATTTAAACATTATTTTTTAATGGATACCCATATTTGAGTAGATACTCTGTTTTTTATCATTAAAAAGTATATTTATTTACATTTTCTGGCCTGAATAATCCAGAAATCTTGTTAGCAAAAATGTGTCCCTTAAGGGAAATCCATCATTAGAAAGAATACATGTCCCTTATGAGGAAACCATCATTAGACCTGATGTGTCTTAGACTGATAGACCATGTAGGAACTCCCAATCAGACAAAGTTGAAATGTATTTTAAACATATATCTTTCCTGATTTTTTCAAATATTCATATCTGCTCTGTTTTGTGTCCTAACGTAAACAAAGATAATTTATTTAAAATATTTTACAAAATCCATTATGAAATGAATAAAATCTGACATATTTTGTTTGTCAATGCATGAGGGGTAGACCTGAAGTCTGTGTAAATTTTGATGAACTAAAATTTGGGCATCCACATTGATAAAATTTAAGTGGTATCTATTATTGTAAACAATAAAATAATAACTGTATTAATAATAATTGTATTAATAAATATAAGTGTATATATGATCTCAAACACATAACACAGAACCCACCTGTGGTTTATACAACAACTATGCTGAGTGGACCTTAGTTACAGTTTCTAGGAGAAAGCTCATTATATAATTTTCTGAACAAGGCCAGGATACTTAAGCCCTTAATTGCAATGACTTGTAACTTGTGTTAGCACCACTAACGCTAGTCATTAAAGGGTTGCGTGCATGTAATTTCACTCACAAGGATTGTGTCAATTTGTAGTATGGTTTTCAGACACTTTTTAAAGATTACCTCCTGCATATATATATATATATATATATATATATATATACTCTCTACTATAATGAAGACTACTGTGTATTTATTTATCTGTGTATCTATATATATATATACACACACACAAATAAATACTTAAAGCTTAGATTGAATTATTAAAAAATTATGTATCAATATTGTAATTTTCTTTCTTCATTTAATGATAATCCTATTAAGCTTATCAGAGAATATGAAAAAAATGTACATAAAATAAATAGACAATACTTGTTTATATTATTTAATGAAACATATATATATATATATATATATATATATATATATATATATATATATCCCTCCTGTTACATTCATGGACAGAGAGAGAATACTGAAGCAGTATTGATTCAGTCCATTAGAGAGATAATAGTGAGACAGTGTCAACTCTTTACTAAAGTAACATTTATTATCATTATGAAAGCTCTTGTTGAGTGTTTGCATTTTAACAGTGCCTTATTATTTTATTTTTTGCAATAATTATGATGCTAAGTAGTGAAGAATACACACACACACACACACACACACACACACACACACACACACACACACACATATATATATATATATATATATATATATATATATCCTATTATGCTTGATTTTTTTCTTATGTCTTAATGTAAGATACTCAATAGTAGGTACGTCAATATATATGTTCACATCATTTTAGACAGTGTATCGATATAAATATATTGCACTGATTTTTTACATGAGCCCACTCACACACACACACACACACACACACACACACACACATGCATACATATATATATATATATATATATATATATATATGTATATACAAAAAAATATATATAATTATATAAAAGACATGTAAGTCATTATCACAGAATATATGCTTTTATTAATCAAAGTGTAACCATTCTTCTTGTTTCGAGTGTCTCTTAAGATATTAACCATGACCTTTATAAGTGTTATTTAACCTTTTGTCTGTGTTTAATTTGTCTATGATTCTATCTTTAGAAATTTCTTTTCTTCTACCTTACACGCTCTCCAGGCAAAGTGCAGGAAGGTATGCATAACAAAATTGTGTATTGTGTCCTGTTTATTATTCCTATTTATACAATTTTATATGCTTTCATACAGTTTATTAATTATAAAAAATATTTATAATCAATTATATTAACAAATGGTTCTTATTATTTTTTTTATTCTTTCTTATTTTATTTTTCAAAAAATGCCTAGAATCCTATCTGAACCCATGCACAGGTTCTTGCTATCAGTAACATCAATAAAAATCTATTAAACTGTATCTATTCTTTGACATGAAATTAAGTACTGCTTTTGTTTTTACTTACATACAAATATATTCCATAATTTTTTAAGATATTGTATAAACTTCCTTCACAAAATTAAATTTTTATAGGTTAAACAGAAACCTGTAAGTATATATTATCACAAATTTTGTCAAGTTTAATAGCTCCTTACTCTTCACACACAGACACACACACATACACACGTGTATGTATGTATTGTAATTTTGTTAATACAATTGTTTATAAAAGCAATATATCACTACATAAAAATGTTCATATTTCAGAACAATATTGTTCTTCTTCAGGTGATATTTAAAAACTTTTTTTCACCCTTTTTAAAATATTATCTGAAGAAGAACAATATTGTTCTGAACATAAAAATTTTTATGTAGTGATATATTGTTTTATATTGTATTAACAAAATTACAATATTAAGCTCTATTTGTATTGAGCACTCTTTATAAAAGTAAATGCATGAACAGTGGATTTTAATCTATCTGTTCTTTTACTTCCTTATAATGTATGTATGTATGTATGTATGTATGTATGTATGTATGTATGTATGTATGCAATTACCAGCAGTCCTGTGACAGACATGGAACTCAATCTAGGATTTTTTTTCACAAAGTGATGGTGGATACTGTGGTAATGGTGAATCAATAATCCTAAAGTTGTACATATAAGTATTAGCTAAATTTTGATCTTGAATTTTTATGGTATAATGTTTATTATATGGGGATAAACATTCATCACAGAATTAAATGCATTGACAAAAAAGGCAGTTTTACTGAAAAATATTTGTTACACTTAATTCATCATTTGGCTACAGACTTTTTTTCATCATATTTAAATAAATTCAAATCTTTCCATCCTTTGAGTTGCAATTAAAAAAAAATAGTTTTGAAATTATAAAACTTGATTAAAAAATAAATGTTCTTATTCTTCAAGACTATCTTTCATAATTATGTTTTATAGTGATTCTTTTATCCGTAATAAAGCTTAAGCATATTAATGCACAATGCAGAAATATAAGAAATGTAGAAACTGATTTTAGGTTGCAAAATTTTTAAATACTACTTCTGTTGATATTTTTCTAGTAATTACCTGTTTTACTTTCAAAGTAAAAGACTAAAAGTTAAAATTTAAAGGCTAGACTTAAAGCTAAAGCCTAAATTTTATAGGTTAATGTCTCAAGCTAAAGTTCAAATTTTAAAGATTAAAGTTTAGTTAAAAACACATTTTGCAAGCATTTTAAAAACCAAATAACCTTTTGATAATGAATGTTATCTTAATATCAGCAGGAAAATATAAAAGAGTTATACTGATGATGTGAAACAGTCAATGGTTATGAAAAAGATAAGCAAAATCAACAAACTGAATTCATATGCTTTTTTTTAAGCTAACACTAATGCAGTTGCAAAAAGGTATTAATCTGTAGCATAGGGAGATGGTTAATGTTTCTTTAATTTGGCCTTATGTCATACATAACCAAACTCCCTACATCTTATGGGATTTATGCAGAATTATCATCATCAAAATTATCATCAGAAGGTTTGGATGTAGAAGAGTAGAATAATGAAATATACATTTTCTATGCTAAAATTAGTAATTTATTAAAAGAAGAAATAATAAGAATTTGTAGAAATTAATGTTCAATGAGAAAGTTAAGGGGATCAAGAGTTCGTACAAAATGTTCGTAGTAGTAATTGTTGAAAGAGATAAGGAGAAGGAGAAAGAGGACAATGTCCAAGTCGCTTGAAGTGGAAGTTACATTTTTAGATGTTTCACCTTGTGGCTCCCATCTGACTCTCTGTCTTGATGACTGGGTGGGGTGGGGTTAAAGTATTCAAATTTTTGCACTTGCTTGCGCGAAGTCCTCAAGTCTTGCAAGTTGCTCCCATTGGGCAAAAATCATTTTAACATCTACTTGCGAAATCTGGTTTCCACCATTTCTTTAAGCAGATGTCAATCCTTTTTCTATTTGAGAAAACCAAGATTTCACACATCATTGTGAATTTTTGTAAAAGTGAAGAAGGTTGATTTTAATTAATTTCTTATCCAATACAAATCTACTTATTACATTAATAATAATATATTAATAATAATCATTATAAAAATAAAATTATAATAATGATAATAAAATAATCATTATGAAATAATATTATAATACTTATCATCAATAATAATCATAATAATAATATCATAATAATGACATTAATAATGATTATAATTATAATATTATAATAAAGATCATTAATAATAATCATAATAATTATAATATAATAGTGATCATTAATAATAATAATTATAATACTAATATAATAATGATCATTAATAATAATTTTAATAATGATCATTAATAATAATATTAATAATAATAATATTAATAATGATTATAATATTATAATAAAGATCATTAATAATAATCATAATAAAAATAATATAATAGTGATCATTAATAATAATCATTATAATACTAATATAATAATGATCATCAATAATAATTTTAATAATGATCATTAATAATAATAATATTAATAATAATAATAATATTAATAATAATAATAATAACTGCAAACTGTAAAATGCTTCAGCGAAGACATTGGAATGAAATTTAATTTGAATAAATGTGCTAAAGATACAGTTTTACATGGATCAATACAAGAAACATCCTCAATTAGCCTAGACCCTGCTGTAACAATAAAAGAATTGAAACCAGAAGAAGCTTATAAATACCTAGGTGTAAATGAGAGTGAAAACATTCACCATAAAAAAATGAAAGAAATAGTGCATAAAGAGTACTATAGAAGTCTACAAATTATATTAAAAACTGAATTGAATTCTCAGAACAGAGTTATGGCCATTAATAGCCTTGCAATCCCAGTTGTCCAATATAGCTTTAACATCTTAAACTGGACTCTAAACGACATCAGGCGAATGGATGCTAAAACAAGAAAGCTTCTTTCTAAGCATAAGATGCATCATCCAAAGGCTGATGTAGACCGTCTATACATACCCTGTAAAGAAGGTGGAAGAGGTCTTATTCAGCTGGAATTGTCATACAAGACAACAACTATTGGCTTACTAACATACATAGAAACAACAAACGATTGGATGATACAATTAGTAAGGCAACATGAAGAAAGAAAGAAAAAATATTCAATAATAAAAGAAGGCAGTAAATTCAAACAAGATTTACAGTTAGTAGATTCTGTAGAAAAGCAGAACGGAAGCCAAGAGCCGGCTATTGCAGCAAAGAATATGAAAATGAAAGCCAAAGATAAAGCTCTTGAACAGGTGAAACAGCGCTGGCAAGACAAACCTCTGCATGGCCAATATCCAGTACGTGCCAATAAATCCAATGTTGACAAAGTTAATACTCATCGATGGTTACGTGCATCTGGATTAAAGTCTGAAACTGAAGGCTTTATTCTTGCAGCACAAGACCAAAGTCTTTTCACGAGAAACTTTCAGGCAAATATTATGCATAATAATATGGATCCAAAATGCAGGTTTTGTGATAAACACCAAGAAACAATAGACCACCTAATCTCAGGCTGTTCTGTGCTTGCCCCAAATGAATATAAAAATCGCCACGATAGAGTTGGGCAATATTTACATTGGGCAATATGCAAACATTATGGAAAAGCTGTAGGCAAACACTGGTATGAACATCACCCAGCACCGGTTACAGAAATAGAAGATGTAACCATTCTATGGGATTACACCATCTACACAGACAGAAAAATTGAAGCAAACAGGCCAGACATTATTGTTAAAAACCATAAGGAGAAAACTTGTCTATTAATTGATATGGCTTGTCCAGCGGATTGTAACATAGCAATCAAGGAATTTGAAAAACTGTCAAAATATAAAGACCTGGAAATTGAAATAGAAAAAATGTGGAAATTGAAAACAAGAGTTGTGCCAGTGATAGTAGGTGCACTTGGAATGATAAAAAATGGAACAAAACAACACATTGAAAGAATCCCTGGAAACCCCAGCTTAAGAGATATACAAAAAATTGTCTTATTAAGTACAGCCCACACACTAAGGAAAACTTTATCTATGTAATGCTAGGGATGATAGGGAAGATAGAAAAACATGAAATGCAGCCATAACAACACGCCACGACCTGCCTTAGGTCTCCCCGCAGACTTGGTTGGTAGTGAGATCAAAGCAGAAATCGAAATATGATGAAAAATGACATAATAATAATAATAATAATAATAATAATAATAAGAAGAAGAAGAAGAAGAAGAAGAAGAAGAAAAATTATAATATCATCCATTGTCATCAATTTCAACAAACAATATATATCAATATAAAAAACAACACTTTACCTCAATCATATAAATAGAACTTATAAGTCTGGTGAAATTAACATCAACAGAGGAATATTTCTAGGTGACTCTTTGTCTCCCTTAGTATTTCATATATCACTAATAGCATTAACCTGCCAACTTAACAAGACAGAATGTGGTTATAAAATAGCTCAAAAGAAAATAAGCCATCTATTTTACATGGATGACTTAAAGTTGTATGCTAAGAATGACAATGAGCTGGAAGGTTTTCTGCAAACTGTAAAATGCTTCAGTGAAGACAGTGGAATGAAATTGAATCTGTATAAGTGTGCTAAAGCCACAATTTTACAAGGACCTCTTCAACAAACATTTTCTATTAGCTTTGACCCTGCTATAACAATAAAAGATTTAGAGCAAGAAGAGGCTTATAAGTACCTGGGAATAAATGAGAGTGAAAGAATTCACCATAAGAAAATGAAAGAAATAGTGTGTAAAGAGTACTATTGAAGGGTACAACTGATATTCAAAACTGAATTGAATCCTCAAAACAGAATTATGGCCATTAATAACCTTGCCATCCCAGTGGTCCAATATAGTTTTAACATCTTGAACTGAACTCTAAATGACATCAGATGAATGGATTCTAAGACAAGAAATCTTCTTTCTAAGCATAAGATGCTTCATCCCAAAAACTGATGTAAACCGTCTATATATACCTCATAAAGAAGGTAGAAGAGGTCTTATTCAGCTAGAATTGTCATACAAGACAACAATTGTTGGCTTAATAATGTACATGGAAACAACAAAGGACTGAATGATACAATTAGTCAAACAACATGAAAACAGAAAGGAAAAATATTCAATAATTAAGGAAGACAGTAAATACAATTTAGTATATTCTGTAGAAAACCAAAACAAAAGCCAACTATTGCAGCAAAAATATGAAAAAGAAAGCCAATGATAAAGCTTTTGAACAGATGAAACAACACTGATAAGAAAAACCTCTGCATAGCCAATAAACAGAACATGCTAATCAAACAGATGCTGATTAAGTTAATACTCATCAATGATTATGAGCATCTGGATTAAAAAACTGAAACAAAAGTCTTTATTCTTGCAGTGCAAGACTAGAGTCTTTTCACTAGGAACTTTCAGAAAAATATCATACATAATAATGTGTATCCAAAATGCAGGTTTTGTGAAAAATACCAAGAAACAATAGACCATCTAATCTCAAGATGTTCTGTACTTGCCCCAAATGAATAAATCGACACAATATAGTAGAGCAATATTTGCACTGAACAATGAGCAAACACTTTGAAAAATATGTAAACAAATACTGATATGAACATCACCCAGTACCAGTTACAAAAATAGATGTCACCATTCTATGGGATTACACCATCTACACAAACAGAAAAATGGTCATCGAAACTATCTTACCTAATCAACTAAAGTAAAATTCTTCTTATTTACTAAACTACTATTAGTTTTAGAATTAGGTTTCAAGTATATGATCCCCAATGAGGAGTGAACTCACTACACAATGCTAAGGATCAACCTAATATACACTAACTAAAGTAACATTTCTGTTTCTTGTTTGCCAAAAAAAGTGTCAGTATGATTATTAAAAATTAGATATTTTCTTATATTAAATGCATAGTTTCAGAAATAGGCTCCAGCCTAATAATTAAACAAAAACATATTTTATACAACAAATACATATTTTCAGCATCACTTCTTTATTTGTCAATGCACTTAATTTAGTTATGAATATTAATAATATGGAGTGAAAAAAAAGATTAGCGTGCATATATTATGGGTCTTGGAAATAGTTGAAAAGACCTGTCTGAAGTGACTTTATGCCTCTACTGTATATAAACTTGAACTGATTCCATGAAGTAGTGGGGCTTCTGATCCCCAAGAAATAAAAAAAATATTGATGGTTGTTGATTTGCAACAATCATAGTTTATGTCATGGTAGACAGTGGTTTTATTTGTCTTGATCGATAGTTCATATTACAAAGACTGTTGGTCATACTGGCCATCAGCTCTGGTGCAACTTATAGTCATTTTTAATGTTTTGTACCAAAATTGTAATCACTATTTTTCAGACTACAGATTTATTGACCCACACTTATAAAATAAAAATAAGATTTATAAAAACATTAAAGGCATAAATTCAATTAAAGATTAACTTTTTATCAGGAAATTACAAAAATATAATCAAAATCATTTTCATAGCATGAACATTATTAAATTTGACCTGATAATGTTTCTTCTTCTATGTGTCTAGTCCTTTCAGAAAGTAGGCGATCATGACTTTCCACATCTCCCTATGCCTGGTAGCTCTTAGCATGCTTTCTCCTGTTACACCAGACAACCCTCGTTCTGTCATCCACCTGATCAGGCCCTTCAAATATGTTATCCGCTGCTTTCCCATCTCTTTTTCCCCCTATCTGGCCTGTTAGTATCAGATTCTCCAAGCCCTCCTTCCTCATTGCATGTCCCAGGAACTTTAGTTGTCTCTTCCTAATGGTCAGTATTAATTTCCTTTTTGTTTCCATCCTTTTCAAAACCTCATCATTACTCACATACTCAATCTATGATATTCGCAGAATCCTTCTGTAGAACCACATTTCAATTGCTTCAAGTTTTTCCTTCATCTTTGATGGTATTGTCCAGCATTCACTGCTATATTGAAGGATGGACATCACATAGCAATCCAGTACTCTTTTTTATGTTTCTAGTGAAATTTTACTGTCTCTAAAACCTGTTTAACAATAATGACCTTACTTGATTACTTGATAAAAATAGCTTTTGGCTTCTTTATTTCACATTCTTTATCTCTGCAGCAAGGTGTGGCCTACTAAACAGGTTGTTTTGACCCTGGTATTCACATACATGAGACTGATGTGTTGCCTACTGCCCTACTGAGACACATGCAGATGTGTGTTGTGGTGCAGTGGTTATCAGTTGGGAATGAGAAATCAGGGAGCTGAGTTCAAATTCCAGTTGAATTCATTGCATTCACTTATGCACAGATACTCTTAGGAAAGGTATTAATCCCTCTCTTCCACCCAGTTATGGGTTAAATAATAGGATAGGTTGAGATCTATAGCCTTGGCTGGCAACCAGTCTACCGCAGAAAGTAACGGCAACATACTGCGGAATAATCTTATGCCCAGTCAGTCATGTCTCTTTCGAGACATTATCACCCAAGCATGTATCATGTATGGCACTTAACTAACTGACTGACAGATTCAGATAGATGTTAATGATACTGAAATCTTTATAAGAGAACAAATAAAATAACAAATAAAAATGTAAAACATTCATACTGCTCTTTCTATCTCCCTTAGGGATATAGATAAATGTAGTTCTCTGGATTATATTTTTAGTAGTTTTAAACATTGATTGCTCTTATGAGAGATAATGCATTTGTTTCTTGTTGCCTTTTCTATGGATTTGAATTGTCCTTCTACTAGACTGGTTGCCAACTAAGGCTAGAGAGTTCAATCCTCTCTTTTATTTAATCCAGGAGGTAGAAGAGATGATTTCATACTCATTCCCAAAAGGAATTATAATATGAATTTAGAGTTGTCATCCTCCTAGACTGGTTGTTCAATCCACTCTACTATTTAATCCAAATTAGGAGGCAGAAGAGATGAGTTCATGCCTTTACCAAAAGGTATTACTAATTTTAATTCAGAATTGTTATTCTTCTAGACTGGTTGCCAATTAAAGCTAGAGAGTTCAATCCACTATTCTATTTAATTCAAAACAATAGGCAGAAGATATGAGTTCATGCCTTTCATAAAAGGCATGAAATCATTTGTGTTCATGACCCTTCCCCTTGAGAAAAAATATGTAGAATAATTGATAAATGTTATGTTTAATACTATCTCTATTCCATAATCGTTGTTACCATATCATAAACATTTTAGATAGTAAATATAACAACCATTATATGTATCATTTTTATTCGGACCTTAAATAAGTACTCTCTGTTTTCCAACAGATGGTGTCCTCAGAAATGCATGCAGATAGTTTCAGATGGTAACACATCTATAAGCAAGTGCTATAAGCAAGTAAGCTTGAAATCCAGTGTATGTCATTTTGCCAAAGTGTAAACAACTTTCTTTTTTATAGTGTTAAACATATCAGATTTTGTGCCAAAGAAAGTGTATTTGCAGGGAACTTTGCTGAACTACTTTATTAAAAAAAAATCTGCAACTGAAGCACATAGAATTCTTGTTGAGACTTATGGCAAACATGCTCTGTCAGAAACAACATGCAGAGATTGGTTTAGACACTTCAAAAATAATGAATTTAATAGTGAAGATAAAGAATTCTCTGGTGCACTGAAAAAGTTTCAAGATGAAGAATTGGAAGCATTACTTAATGAAGACTCATGTCAGGTGCAAGCCGAACTTACAAAATTATTAGGAGTTGATCACACAACAGTTTCGAAATGTTTGAAAGCATTAGGCATGATATAAAAGTAGGAATATTTGGTACTGTACAAGTTGAAGCCAATCTTGTAACATGTGAGCAGTTTCTTCAATGGTGGAAAAGAAAAGGCTTTTTACATCATATTGTGACTGGCAATGAAAAGTGGATACACTATGATAACCATAAGCATAAAAGATTGTGGGGTAAACCCAGCTATACATCAACATTGGCGGCAAAGCCGAATATCCATGGTTCTGCATTTGGTGGGATCAGCTGGGTGTAGTTTTTTATGAACTGCTCAAACCTAACAAAACCATCATGAGAGATCGTTATCAGCTAAAACTGATGTGTTTGAACCAAGCATTAAAGAAAAAATGGTTTCTATATGCGCAGAGACACAACAAAGTGATTTTGTAACATGACAACGCTAGGCCACATGTTGCAAAACAGGTGAAAACCCATTTGGAAATGCTTAAATGGAAAGTCCTTCCACTCCCTCTGTATTCACCAGAGATTGTCTGTCCAATTATCACTTGTTTTGATTAATGGCACATGGCCTGGCTGAGCAGCGTTTTCGTTCTTATGAAGATGCCAAAAATGGGTCTACTTGTAGTAGTTAGCCTCAAAAGATGAGTCATTTTTCCAAATTTTGCATTCAAATGCTGCAGAAAGATCGGAAAAAATAGTGGCTAGTGATGGACAACACATTAAGTGACATATTTCTTACTAATTTTTGTAAATAAATCATTACTTTTCCTGAGAAATCAGAAAGAACTTATTCAAGGTCCTATTACTATGTCTGTTCTATAATAATTGTTATGTTTGCATACAAATTTTATAAACTGAATGCAAAAGATTACACTATTTACATTGTTCAGGCTTTTGTCCTCATCTTTATTGCCATATTCACAATATTTCTGCTATTGTATGCTCCAGTCTTTTTCAGATGATATTAGAAGACTTGAGCATACAACATTTTGGGAATATGACAATAACGATGGGGATAATAGTCCAAACAATGTAAATAGTTACAATACATCATTTCAGAAATATAAACAAGTAAATGTAACAGTTATTAAGAGATAGATATAATATTTTTACAATTTCCCTTCCATAATAGTTGTTATATTTGCATTCATATTTTAGATACTAAATAAATAAACTTATGAGACAAAGGTAATATTTAATAAACTTAACATTTAAAAAAATAGTTATGGATACAAAATTAATCAAATGGCAAGAAAAATATAAGCAATTTTGTTTTATCCTATTTGTCTGTTCCAATTTGCAATTACTTTTCCTAACTTTGTTTGATTCCTCATTTTTTTCTTTCTATGCACCTCTCTCTCTCTCTCTCTCTCTCTCTCTCTCTCTCTCTCTCTTTCTTTTTAAATTTCCTTTCTTCCTCTTCGTTCCCTTCAAAGGAATATATACATACATATATTATTCTGTATGAAAACATCCATAGTCATATATCTCAGCAAATAGCCAATTACATATTTAAATATATACTAGAATCAGTGTAAGATATAAAGATAGAAATCAGTATATTGATTGAAAAAAATAAAACAGAAAAAAAAAAAAAAAAAATATATATATATATATATATATGTCATATCCGTATGGAACAGTTACTGCAAAAGACATCCCTCATTGACACATCTGTACAAGACAAACCCTAGCAGGGCTAAAAATATGTCTATATTCCTGGCTATGTTTCCTGGTGGTGATGGTTTGTTCCACTAAGATAATATAACCTTTCATGTACTTAGGCCTGTCATCAGAATGTTTTAAGGAGGGTAGTGGCCTTTAAATCAGTGTTGGTGCAAATAAGAATTTGCATATTCAAATTAGTTTTACAGATTGGGGGAGAAGTCATTGTGGTTGGTCAGTGACCCCTGGTGGCAGACCTATGTGTGCAGATGACATGAAACTGATTGCAGGGACAGTTGCCTAACTTTTAGGTACTCCATTAGTCCTTGTAATGATTAAATTAAACTCTATTCAGAATTCATAAAACATTTTGCAGACAACAATAAATTTTCTGCAAGCACACTGTAAACTCTTTATGGTAATGGTAACATTAACTGTTTCCTTATAAGGAAACACTTGGCATCTTTTGACTGAGCAGCCAGTACTTTCGGTTAAAATATATAAAATCTTTTGCTTTAAACAATTTTTCAAGAAAATGGGGTTTTCAAATCCAGTAACTGTCATTCCGTATTCCATTATTGATATGGCTTTACTTCATATCCTTTTCTTTGAAGTAGTGTGGAATATCAACATCTTGGTTATGTCATTATTTTCTCTTCTTAGGCCCAGTTGCTGTTATCACTCTTTCCATTATTAATGGGAGTTTCCTTCCCAACCTTTTATTTGAAGTAACATGTAATATCAACATTTTCATTATGTCATTATATCCTGTTTGAGCTACATGTGATATCCATTTTAGTTGTTGCAGCTGTTGGTAGTCCTCAAGTTATCTGGTTTCTATTATTTGATAAAGTTCTTTGCTTGGGAATATTTGCCAAAACCATCAGGTTTCACTTGTTTGAAGCTATTTTAACTATTGATCTTAGCTATTGATTGTATACAGTTGATAGCTTAGATATTTTTGTATGGGTTTGGCACCATGCATTACATCCATGTGAAAGTCTCAATCTGATCAGGGTATTTAAGAACATGACTTGAGTATACCTGTGGAAAGTCAAACACATACAGCACCTTGTAGACTCAGAGTAATATCATTAACATCATCCTCATCATCATAGCTATTCTTTTTTGTTGTTGAGGCAGGACTAGAATTGTACAAAGCAAGGTGGGTCTGGCCTGACAGATGATCTCATTTTAACTTTCCATATTTACTTGTCAAAATACTTATCCTAATAATTTGAGGCAAGAGAGTTTGCCATTTAAGGCTTGAGACCACATCCAATATATATATATATATATACTCAGAAAATAAAATTAGGTATTTTTACAAATTCATTGGTAATACAGTATTTCATGGTCCCAGGCACTTTTCAATAATATTCTGTTAAATTTAGCAATAAACTTTAACAGTGAATTCTCCTTGAAGTCTGTCTCTATTGGAATTTACCTTACCAAGTTTCAAGGATTCTCCTGTATATATATATATATATATATATATATATATATATATATATATATATATATTTATATATACATTGAATGCGGCCTCAATGTATATCTAAAACAGAAATAGGGATTGTTCTAACGAGAGAAATTGGTGTTGATGAAAAAACTGTGAGAAGTTGTGAACATTTTGCTTAAAGTGTAGATTAATTGTTATTATTATTATCAATATTATTTATCTTTTGTATAATACATTAAGTGTCCATAATTGTATTTGTGTTGCTACACGTGTTTTGAGTCCAAAGTTGACACTCATCAGATGAATAAATTTCTGATTTTCTATATTGAGATCCGTTTGTCATTTTGATGGTTAAAAACACTGTTTATATATAGATAAGTGGTTGGTGAACAGGTCAGAAGGTTGATATGCATGCATGTTTGTTTGTTGGGTATTTTCATACTGGCTTGTTAAATTTTTCTCAGTTTTGAGAATTGTTCACTTTTTATTGACCAGAAAATTTTTTCACACTGACTCATGAAATTTGCTTTCATAATTTTTCTACAAAATGTTTTTAGAGCTTTTGATCCAATTTTGCATTTGTGCAATTATATTTTTAGTGATAAGAAATATGACATGGGTCTTAGAGCTTTGTTTGTTGTTTTTTTGTCCAATCAGAATCCAGAATTACTATTTTTCACAATGGCTAATGAAATTTGTTTTGGATGTTTTTTTTTCTTTAAAATGTTTACAGTGATTTGATTTGTAATCTTAGCTGGCATATGTTATTTGATATGAATAATAAATTTTTTTGTTTTGGGATCAAAATCACTCAAAGCAATTTTGAAGAAAATAAATGAAAGAAAATTTCATGTCACTGTGAAAAAATTTTTAGGCTAATGAAAACTGAGAAAAATTTAACAAACCAGTGTGAATATACCCAGCAAAAAAAAAAAAACACACACACACACATGCATATCACTCATCTAACCTGTTCACTGACCACTTATCTATATATACACAGAGTTTTGGCCATCAGAAAGATAAACAGACCTTGATATGTGAAATCAGAAATTTATTCACCTGAAGAGTCAACTTTGGACTCAAAACAAACACAATGATGGACACTTAATGTATTATACAAAAGATAAATAATATTAATAATTAATAATAATAATAATAATAATAAATCTACACTTTAAATAAAATGTTCACAATTTTTCACACTTTTTTCACCTATATATATATATATATATATATATATATATATTAGAAGTATTACAAAAAATGGGTTAACAGTCCACTGTTTGTAGTAATTTACTTTTTGAAGAGTGCTTTTGTAGAGCAATATTTATGGAAATATTTTTATTATCAGTGTTTATAATATAAACATAGTTGACTGCAACACAAGAGCCATTGTGTTTCTGTACTAGTTTATTAGCACCATGTCAGGCAGTCTGAGGATGTGCTAATAAACTAGTTTCAAAACACAACAGCTCTTGTGCTGCAGTCAATTATTTTTCTATTATAAGGACTTATAATAGAAATATATATATATATATATATATATATATATATATATATATTACCATTTTGCCAAAATGAAGGTGATAATACCATTAAAATACAAGGTGTTTCTGGGAATGAGAAAACTTTATAAAAAAAAAAGAAACCAAATCCTGAACAACAAACAAGGAATAAACCTCTACTCCTGTACATGTTGGCTATTAGCTCCTGTAAGAAGATTATTTGTTTTTCTTTTTTCATCCTGTGGGATGAGTTGGCACCCTCCTCATCAGTAATAAGCTAGTGGAGGAGCTGGTTTTGATATGGCAGGTTGTACTGGGTTACATCTCATCAGTACCAGACCTAAGTCTGATCTTACTTGAAATAGCTATGATTATTAAGATGAAGGAATGATCAACATTATAAGTTAGCTATCTCTAATTTTTGACTCTTCACAGATAAGGACAATAATCATTCTTCAAAACTTCTTGTCTTTTGTTTTGCTAAACTATACCCTCCCTATATCTCCTTGTTCTTCAATCCATTCCCACAAAATTTTTATGTAGTTTGCTGACTATTTCTCCCTATTTATTTTGCCTTCAATATGTCCTCTGTGTGTTAGATTTCCCAGTCTTTCTTTCCTCATAATGTTTACCTAGTGTTACAGGTTTCATAGCAAAATAAAGAAAAAAAAATTAGTCTAAGTATATGAAGGTGAAAATTTATTTTTGAAATATTTTTGCATATTTTAAAGTTAATAATTTGAAACATTATCTAATGATTTTTAAAAATATTAAATCATCACCATACTTAGTTATTAATTACTAATTAAATTATTTTTAAAAACTGCAAATCATAAAAATTAATGAAAAATATCTGTACACTATTTTTCTATTTTTTTATTAGAAAGATAAACACAAGATTATGGGGTGCTGAAAAGCTCTCAGTTCAACTTACTTAAAATGAACAAATTTAAAAATAATTTTAAGAAACTTGTGGTCAGGCTGAGAACTTGACAGCACACCTGTCATTTTCAAAATAATAAATAAAATTTGATCATTTGTGCTGTTGCTTTATATTTTTGATTAATGTAACATTTTTTGGATCATTAAATTTACCTCTTGATCTTTGTTAGTGGAGATATTTTATTTGAAAAATTTTAAATAAAAATTAGAAATACTTGATTTTCTATTTTTTTCGTATTCTAAAATTTTATTAACTCCTTGTTTATATTTAGAAATGGTGTTTTATATTTTTTAATTATGAAATTTTATTATACAGATCATTTGTCATTTTTTATTTTTCTCTTGTTTCTTTCCAGCGAATTCAGGTCAGCATTTTTTTATTTATAATTTGAAAGTGGCAGAATTTTCCTATAAAAATAAAAACATTATTTTTAAAAAATACATGTGCCTTTTTATACCATAAATGTCTTATTTTAAAGAAAAAAGTCAAAGAAAACATTTATATTTTTAGTGTAAATCACTAGAAAGTTGCATGAATTTTACCCCTCAAAATTTTACCTTAACCTTCCTTTTTTTCACAATTATTTATTTTTTTATTTTTCTCAGTAACTACACTTTATATATATATGTATGTATGTGTGTATATAAATGAATCAGCAAATATATATATATATATATATATATATATATATATATGATGCTGGTGCTGAAAGGTTCTTACCCCAAGCAATAAGCCATTCAAAAAAATTAAATTATTATTTGGACATATTTCAGACAAGACCTTTTCAGCATCTCTTTATATGATGATCATATGTACACAGATAAACATTCACATTCACACACACATATAAATATATAATACAAGTGTGTAAGTGTATGTGTATGCATGTATATATGATTATACCCACACATACTGATATATGTTTATACCAATGCATATATATATATACATATTCTCACACCTGTATAATGGTGTGTGTGCACACAGTTTATGCATGCATGATCATATCTATATGTTCTTTACTTACATATAAATGTCTGTGCATATCTATACACTTATATATATTCACACATATTTTTATTTATTACACAAGTATATTTGTATACATGTATGTTTATGTTTATGGATATATGTTTATGTGCACACATATACACAGATCCACACACACACACGCACACACACACACACACACACATATCTCAATGTATTTTGGCAGCAATAATTCTCTCAAAGATCTTTAGTTAAATAATATGGACACTGAATTTTTCAAATTTCTAAATTAGTTGTTTTGTGTTGTCAGTAAATTTGGCAAAGATCATATGCATTTTAATTTCATTTTATTTTCTTCCCAAGTACTTTTGAATTTTTTTATGTTAATTTTCAAAGATTATTCAATGTACATTTATCTACTCTTTATTTCAATTCCAGCATTCTCATGTTTACTTATATAAATTGTTAAACTTAAATTATATTCAGTATATAGTCTCCTATGTAGAACAATAGGGAGAGCATATTGAAAAGGTGTCAATAAAACAGATTAAAATTTCAATTTGACCATTTTTTTGACATCAGCTTGACTGATTTTAATTTGGTTCCATCAAACACAAAACAATACTTGAAAACAAATGTAGCAACATTTAAAAGTACTTGGGAAGAAAATAATATGAAATAGAAATAAATATGAACTTTGGTAAATTTACCAAGAACACAAAACAACTAATTCAGCAATTTGAAAATTCAATAAAAATCTAATGCATTGAACTTGTCCATATTATTTAACCAAGCATACACTTTATATATATGATGGAGTCTCCGGTCAATTTCGACATATGAGTGTCTAACTCAGACAGCCACACAAAGAATTGTTTATAGTGTTGATGCTTGTGTACCACCATCCACACTTTTTGGAACTGCTGATAACTAACAATCGGTGCAGAAGTTTGCCATGGATCGCATGAACAGCAGATCTCAGATATTTAACCCATAACTGGAAGGAAAGGATGCATTAATACCTTTCCTAAGGGTACCAGTGCATAAGTGAATGCAGCGTATTCGACTGGAAATCGAACTCGGCTCACCGATTTCTCTTTCCAAGCTGATATCCACTGCACCACAACACACATCCGTCAATAATCACTTACAGCACCTGGTATTCCCAAACGGTCACCCATCTAGTACTGACCAGACTCAACGTTGTTTAACTTCGGTGATCACACAAGAACCGGTGTATTCAACATGATATGACCGTATATATATATGTATATATATATATTATAAATTATATTTTAGAAGATGTACATAATTTTTTTCTATATCCACTACAAATAGTACATTTG